>OX388308.1:11334551-11437415 GCA_947579605.1 Athripsodes cinereus | reverse complement strand
CAAAAGCTAGTTTATAATACTTATATAGTATGAAAATATTGTCGCATGATGAGTGTTGCTATAGAATAATATCACCACTCCATAACAAACTATTTTAGGTATCTACATCACATAATATGTATGTTTGTTATTGGGAGATTCCGTTGATGTTGTATAGTATGGTCATGCTGCTACATAATCTAGTTTTCATATTATTATTATTATTATTATTATTATTATTCTCTTTAAATTTCCTTTGCACATCATTACAGCTTTAGGCCAATGCGATGTGCAAAGAGATACAATTTATACATAGCAACAATATTATTATTATTATTATTATTATTCTCTTTAAATTTCCTTTGCACATCATTACAGCTTTAGGCCAATGCGATGTGCAAAGAGATACAATTTATACATAGCAACACAATATTCACAATATTTAAAACAAAAACAAACAAGCAAACAAAAGATCACCACAGAATGCTCGTTGCCTCAATTAAGGCAACGAACTCTCTGTAGGACAGAGAAAATATGTCACAGTTCTGAGCCAACAAATTAAAAAATACCATTGCTCTGTTGGCCGGAGAATTCATCGCCAAATTCGTTCTTCCATGGGTAGGATAGAACAACAAATGCCCCCGCGATCTATTGTAGGAGTGTGGTACGTAAAATGACAGCTCTGTCAAAATCATTGGATTATGAATTATTCCATTCAACAATTTAAAAAAATGTTTTAGTAAGAAAAATGTTCTTCTCCTCTCAAGTGTATCATAACTCAAACATCCAGCGACAAACAATGAAGGATATAGAAATGGGTAACATCCATACGTTCGGTAATACAGATGTCTTAAAAATTTCTTTTGAACCTTTTCAAGCATTAGAGTATATCTGCCTTCGTGCGGATTCCACACAATTGAATTTGACTCAAGAATACTCCTAACCATGGAATCGTACAATGTTCTCAAAGTAGATTCATTTCGAAAGTACTTCGAATTACATAACACAAATCCTAATGTTCTAAATGCTTTCTCAGTTATATTGTTGATATGTACAGAAAAATTCAAATCTGTAGTATATGTTACCCCAAGGTCTTTTGTCTCCTGTATTCTGAGTAGTATACTACCAGCCATATGATAATTGAAAATAACCTTGTTGTGATTTCTCGTATACGACATTGCGTTGCACTTTTTAATACTAAAACCCAGTTTATTTGTATTTGACCACTGCATTATCGAATCAACATCCTTCTGCAGCAAATGTGCATCATCAACATCAGCAATGCATCTGAATAGTTTCAGGTCATCGGCAAACATTAAATATTTAGAATGCTCAATAAACTGGCCAATGTCATTTATAAAAAGTGTAAATAACAGTGGTCCCAGATTTGACCCCTGAGGTACACCAGATTTCGCAAAATACTCCGAAGATCTACTTCTATTATATGACACAAATTGTTTACGATTCTGAAAATAAGACGCAAACCACTTCAATAATCCACCTGAAAAACCAAATGTGCCCAATTTCATCAACAGTACATCGTGATCCACCCTGTCAAAGGCTTTTTCAAAATCCGTATAAATGACATCCACTTGCTGTGAATCATCCAAGCTCTGGCTGATATAACTAACAAAGCATAACTGATTAGTTGTCGTCGATTTACCCTTACGGAAACCATGCTGTTCGTCGACCAAATAAGAATTACAATTAAAATAAATTATTTTATGTAACATCATTTCAAATAATTTTGCTGGAGCCGAAAGAATTGCCACAGGTCTATAATTTTCAATGTTAGATCTATCACCTTTTTTATAAATGGGTTTAACTCTTGTGGTTTTCCACTTTTCAGGGAATATACCACTACTGATTGATAAATTAAAAATAAATAGTAGCACTTCGCACAAATAAAACTGACCACCCTTGATCACAAATGGAGGTATTTCGTCAGGGCCAGCCGCATATTTAGGCTTTAACCTAGAGAATGCATCAGTTACATTAGACAGAGTAAAACTTGTTATATTTAAGTGCTGATTTGCTACTGAGGACGATGACGCGTCATCTACATTTAAAACTGGAACATCGTCACGATACACAGAAGAGAAGAAACTCGCGAAGGCACCCGCTATATTCTCTCCCCCCATAAAAGAAACATCATTCAATGTATAACTCAAAAGGTTCAATATCACTTTTTGATTTACTCTTTATGAAATTCCAAAATTTTTTGTGTTCATTAGCAATATTTTTTTCTGCTTCATCAACGAACTTATTATGAGCATCATTAATCATCTTTTTTACCAATGAACGAAGCTCCTTAAACTTGTCATAAGCTTGTGGTGAGCCATTGGATTTCCATAATTTATGCATTAAATGCTTCCGTTCAATCGTTCTTTTATATAACTTATAGTCTAAAAGCCGACCTAACCACCACTCTATTTCACATACCTACTGTCATGGTTACAGCTTTTCACACAAGAAAAACTCGTTGAAACCATATTGACTACGAGATAAATAAATAAAGCCGTATGTTTGGTTAAATAAATAAATAAATACCTACCTATATAATATACAGTGGTACCTTGACATACGAGTGCCCAAACATAACTAGCATTGATATTGTATTGTAAAGTTATGTGAAATAAGTAGACAGATACTATACCTACCTATATAATATACAGTGGTACCTTGACATACGAGTGCCCAAACATACCAGTTTTTTGAGATACGAGCCATCGTCCAAGCGATTTTTTGCTTTGAAATACAAGCAAAATTTGAGATACGAGCTATATAATGACACTTGCCTAACTCATTTCCGGAACATTCTGAAGAGGAGGAAGAAACAAACCTCCTTGAAATGTTTTTAATGGCCTACAGGTGAAAATGAGAGAAGCGTGGCGAAAAAGGCAAAGACCAGTGAAGAGAAAAGCAGTGACGAAAATTAGGCAAAAGTAACATTTTATAAATCTAGTTTATTTCTTTGCATTCTTTTTATTATGCTTTTGTACAATATTTGTGATTTATAAATACATTTTTCTTATTCAAAAACACGTAACAAAAATAACTGGGGTGACATTTTAGGGGGTGCAATGGATTAACAGCAGTTCAATTAATTTCAGTGGGGAAAATTGCTTTGAGATAGGAGTAATTTGAAATAGGAGCCAAGGTTGCGGAACAAATTAAACTCGTATGTCGAGGTACCACTGTATTTACAACATACAAACAATCCCGCAATCTACAGACAGTGGCCAAATTAATACAATCACTGGAAAAAATGCAACAATTATTGTATTTTTATCTGTATACAGAAGAATCGAATAATATCGGTATTTTTTTGATTGTGGCAAAACTTTTCATGGTTTTTGTTATATTTGCAACACTTTTTAAGCAAAAACGATTGGAACAAGGTATTTAGAAGGAAAATTAAGTTTTTGAGAAATTTTTTGAATAAAATGGACCAGTTAAAAATTATGGTATTTATTCAGGATTATTTTTCTGATGAATCTTCGATACAAATACTTCAGGACAAAACGTAATATGTGAGAAGAAGGCCATAAGAAAAATTTAATTAGGAATGTGTTGTCCAAAGAGTGAAACACCCTCAATCAATAATGATCTGGTCAGTGATAAGCGGAGAGGGTATGGGAAGGTTATATATTGTGAATGGCACGATGCGCCAGGACCAATACATAGAATTTTAAAAGGGAGACTGAAACCTCAAGTGCCCGAATGGTTTCCAGATTGTTAATTCATATTTATGCATGATTCTGCACCTTGCTGCAAGGTGAAATCCGTTACTAAGTTTCTAGAAGGAGAAAAAATAAAGAAGAAAAAACTGGCCGGGAAATTCGCCGGATCTTAATCCGATTGAAAACGTTTGGGAGGCTCTGAAAAGGGCATTTGTAAAAAAAGGTGTCATCACCAACAAAAGACAACTTATTGAAAATATAATTCAGGCATGGCACAACACACCAGAATGAAAAAACATCGCAAACAATTGTATATCTAGTATGCCCAGAAGAATATCAGCAGTAATTTAAGCTAAGAGAAGTTTTACAAAATATTGATCATTTTACCATAAAATCTTTTTTATTATCAATAAAATGTTGTATATTCATAGCAAATGCATTAAATTTTACAAAAATATATTAAATCTACCATTATATTTTAGAAAGATCTAAGGAAACTAAAAAATAATAATTTTATATCGTTCGAAGTCTAAAAACTGCTATAAATTCATTTGATTGTATTAATTTGGCCACCGTCTGTACATATAGGTACTCTACTTTTTGTACAACATCTTAAAACACAATTCCCTAAGTACCTTTTTAAGCGTTTTGAATATTGTTCTTACATGGACGTCCTCTGAG
Organism: Athripsodes cinereus; assembly: GCA_947579605.1. Lineage (NCBI taxonomy): Eukaryota > Metazoa > Arthropoda > Insecta > Trichoptera > Leptoceridae > Athripsodes > Athripsodes cinereus. The sequence continues at coordinate 11,433,072 of OX388308.1, read as the reverse complement.
ATCTCTGAATAACCAGTTACTTGTTGTCCCTGCCCACACCACGTATTTTGAAAGTATACAATGCCGGTACACATTCATAGTGTTCTTGCACTGTATGTTTTCAAAATGTGTAACAAAATATAGTCTCAGAAAATATACACAATTTCTGCGTAATTGTCGTATATACTTTCTGACACTGATTCAGTGAATTAGTTAAGAAATTAAACTAGGCTAGAAACAATATGTTTTGACATTGTATAGATTTAGGATGTAAACTTGTAACAAGTTTTATTGTAAAGTATACAAGCTCAGAAAGATAGATAATGTCATAATGTAAAAAAAATATTGAGCAATTAGTAATCAACTAATCATGTAGTTATTACTGTTACTGGTAATTTAAAGATACCTATTAAAATAATTTATTCCTTCATTAGAGACAAAAATATTTTTATCATATAAAAGAAACACAAATGTTGAAGTACTTGAGTGCTACTATAAAAAGGCGCCAGTCAAATAATAATAAAAATATTTATTAATTTAAGTTTATTTTCAATTTACGCCTTTTAAATGTTGACAAATTTAAGAAATTATAACAAAAAGTAAATCCAAAATAACAAAAATATTTATAAAAGTAATAAAAGCAATAAAAAATAATAATAAAAACAAGACGTAAAAAATAATAGTAACAATTCTATTATTATTTAGGCATTCCACCCAATTCTGAGTGATTTTGCCGTAATAACAACAAAAATTACAAAACAAAACTGTGAAGTAGCACCCTACCGCAACTACGCACTAGAAACAAAAAAAACAAAAATGTTACAATGCAACGTTATAAGACGATTAGCGATTATGGATAATAGCTACTTCTATACATATATACACGCAAACAATAGTTACTTCTATTCTAAAAATAACAATTTGTAGGGACGGATTTTCAAAGCAGTTTATTGTTTACTTTTAAAAACTTTGCAATACTTGTATGAACACTATTATTATTTAAAGATAAAAGGTACTGTGTGTTTATAGGGAATGAAATACTGTGTTGCCAAATCTCATGAATGAATTGCTCCCGATTCAACAACGGACACTCAAAAAAAACATGATCAACTCTCTCCTCTTCGGCTCCACATTCACACGCGGGCGAGTTAATAACCTTTATTTTACACAAATGAGATGCGACCGAACAATGTCCAATTCTCAACCGGCATATCAAAGAAATATCGACTTTCGACAACTTTCCTTCAGCATACCACGGAGAAGAAGGGATTCTATTCTGAATATTTTTATAACGCATCCCTTTGCAAGAGGACTGCCAAACATCAAACCATTCCTGCCTAATCTTTGTCTCATAATCGTGTACATATTCTTTTATAGGACGTAGGTAACTTTGAGGGTTAGACCCTGTGAAGCAAGCGCTCTTAGCTAATTGGTCCACTTTCTCATTTCCACCAATGCCCGCGTGTGAAGGGATCCACACAATTACAATCTGCAAACCTTTAACCATCGCATCAAACAGTAATTCTTTAATAGTCCAGAATAAGTAATCACAGGGGTCCAAATTTTTATTACCATCTAGTTTCATAACTAAACTTAGCGAATCGGTAAAAATAACAGTTTTTTCTATACTGAGATTGATTATCTCACTAAGAGCTTCTCTAAGTGCAATACACTCCGCTGTATATACAAATGAATTTTCGGGAAGGAGAAATTTCGACTCAATTTTAAGATCGGGTATGTAAAAAGCTGCTCCACAACCAATCTCAGGATACTTTCTCTCCATCATTCCCTGAGGAGATTCCAACAGAATTTGACGTTCGGACATTATATTGAAAATCAAGAAGGACAAATTGGAAGGGATTCCTAATTTAGATTTTACCAGTGGAAGAAGTACGTTATCATAATATGTACTGTTTATGTCCAGAAAGGCAGCAGCAATATTGGATTTTCTGGCGAATGCCATACGGATATCTGTTGTAATCACACTTAAACTATCGAGGGTTGATTTCCCTTTTCTAAATCCGAATTGCCAGGGAGGCAGGGTAGACTTGCTCTCTGTAAACCATTCTAGTCGGATTTTTATCATCTTCTCTAGAATTTTCAGGAAACATGACGACAGAGCAATAGGGCGATATGAGCTACTTAAATCAGCCTCTTTGCCGGGCTTAGGAATTGGGATTACAATTTGTCTCTTCCATTGTGCAGGCACATCTCCAGTAGAGAGAATGGCATTATAAAGATTGAGTAAATGTATAAAGAGAGTTTCAGGAAACTTCTTTATAAAAGAATATGGAATGAGATCTTCTCCCGGAGCTGAGTCACCTGTTGAATCAACAGCTGATTAAGTTCATTTAATGTGAATGGGTGAGATATTTCGGAGTACACATTTAGCTTTGAAGAATGGAGGGTGGCAAGCTCTGAGTTTTGTGGAGCGTAAGGAGGCGCCAATTTGTCCGTAAATTCATATATCCATTCACCAGAGGATGAATGGGATTTGTTGCACCCTAATGCCCCACGAAAGCGTTTAATGGCCTTCCACACCTCAGTCAACGGCGTTTCTGGAGATAATGACGTGCAGTAATTTTTCCAACCTTGTCTTTTTTTCCTTTTAATTAATCTTTTATCCGCGGCCTGGGCCTGTTTTGCTATAAGAAAGTTACTAAAAGACATGTCCCTTTTAAATGATCGTATTGCAATTCGACGTTCAAGAACTGCTGTGGAACACTCGTCGTCCCACCAAGGTGGACTTAAAGGTTTTTTGGGATTAGAATGGCATTTCGGAATAGAAATATTGGCAGCAGAGAGAGTTACTTGTTTAATTGCTTCCGCCCTCTGAGAAATATCGGATTCACCTAAGGCTTCTTTGCTTTGAGCGATACTAAAAGAAAGAAAAGACTTAAACTCCTCCCATTTGGCTTTTTTAGTATTGAAACCACGAGGAGAACGTGATATTTTACTTATTTTGGTAATTTTCTGCAAGCGTAAAAGAATCGGAAAATGATCACTTGAATGTGGGTCACTCATAATACTCCAAATAAATAAGGAGGCCAGATCTGCCGTACATAGAGAGATATCCACGGCATTTGGGCGTTGATCTGGAGAGCAGAACCTAGTTGGTTGGCCATCATTCAGTATGCATAATCCATAATTATCGGCATAATCAAGAACATTACTCCCTGATATATCTGTATATGCGCATCCCCATGAAGTCGAATGTGCATTGCAATCTCCCAATATAACAAACGATTTGGAGAATTTGGAGGTGATGTTATTCCAGTAAGTAAGGTCAAATATTTTTCTTGGTGGGATGTAAACGGACACATAGGTGATGCCACAAATTACTACAGCGACAATCTGCATTGATTGGATGTACGGAAGAGAAATTTGTGAGAATGGAATACTAGAGTGAATAAAAATGGCAGCACCCACTTTGCCATCACATCTGTCATCCCTGACAATCGAGTATCCGGGAACAACAAACTGGGACATTGAAGGAAACCATGTTTCAGAGATCGCGGCTATTTTAATCTTGTGAGTATTTAATAACTGAATTATTTCTGATCTGTTTGAAACAGCGCTACGGCTGTTCCATTGCAGAATGGTAATGTCATTAGTTCTCTGGAGTTGTGGAGCCATCTCCAGCTAAAAAGGATTGAAGGGAAGTAATTAAAGAAGCTGCGTTGTACGGTTGGGAATTTTTAGAAGAAAGAAGTTCTATGAGCATCGTGATCATTGCTTTCAAGAAGTTATTATTGTCATTAGCAAAGTTTTTACGGAGGTTATCATTTATGCATACTGTTTCTTGTTGAATATCGGATTCTGGTTCAGGAGGATAAGCACATCCGATGGAGGCCATTGTACATGATGTACCGTTAAGATAGAAAAGTAAATTATTATGATCATCTTTGCTGTATCCAGTGCTAATGGGAGTTCTATACCTGAACTTACCCCTTGTGTGTGAAGTTAATGTACTTTTGGAAGGTATCAACTTGGAGGCTTGGAAAAAGGAGATATTTTCGGATGCCATAGCATATTTTATAGCTTTCTGGCGCGTAAGTTCAGGGCAAATAGGACTTATGGCTTTATGTTCACCTTTACAGTTATAACATTTAACTATTTGTGCTGAACAACTTTCTGACGAGTGGTTTCCTCCACAGTTATAACATTTGACCGCTGATCTACATGCTACCTTCGAATGTCCAAATTTAAGACATTGGAAGCACTGGATAGTCGGATAAAAATATTTTTCCACTGTGAATGAATTATAGAAAATATAAACTTTGTTCGGCAAAACCTGACCTTCAAAAGTTATTACAATGGTATTGGATGGTTTCCATGACGGCGTTTCCGAGGATTTATCCTTGTAATTTAAACGTCTTATTTTTAGGACATCTCCAATGTTTTGATTCGAATGGCGCAATGAAGAAATAATTTCTTCATCCGTCACATTTGTGGATATCCCTCTTATTAACCCCATGCGAGACACGTTGAAAGTGGGTATGTAAACCTTGTATAGAGAGTTAGAGTTAATGAAAATGTTTTTGATAAAATTGTTAACCGCTACTCCGCTTACAAATTCTATTGATATTTTGAATCTCCCCTCTGCCTTAATTGATCCGTTGACCACATTTTTAACACTCTTTGAGAAAATGAACCGCCCAAAATCCATAGGATGGATAGGTTTCGAGTCGGTATGTTGAACGTGAACGATAAATGGGCCACGAGACTTTTCAGAGTAAAAGTGATGACGAACTGCAGCTAAAGGAGTAGTAGAAGAAGAAGAAGAAGTGTTTACAACAGAAGTGTTAGAAGAAAAAGAAGTATTATTTAGATGTGAATTATCATCTATAGAAGCTTGAGAGGTTGTTGGTAGGTTGGAAGGTACAGAGAGATCAGAACTCTCCATTGTGTCCTTGCTTAGACCACTTCTTTTGCGTTTTTTGACATCTGGAGGATCGGGGGGAATTGGAGGAATTGGAGGTTCATCGATATCCATTTAGAGATACAATAGAATTAACCAATAATATATAAAAAAAAAAACTTACCAAAATGTTGAACTAAAACTAATAAAATAAAGAAAAAATTAAACTAGAATTGAAAAACCGCGCCTTTAATGAATAATTAAATTATTTTTTTCAATAATTAATATTGTTACAAAAACTCTTATCTGGATCCAGCGGTGCAGCGATACAAACAGAATGCACGTATAAACTTCACAAAATCCAAAACAGAACTCCCATAGTAACAATTATACATAAAGAAAAGAAAATGCAATAACTCAAAATGGCTACTTTGAAACTAGTCGCGTAGAGATTCTAAGAACGTTGCCTTGTGTAGCGCTTAGAAAATATACACGATTAGTACGCAATGGAAACTAGCGCAGTATGTTTTTTTTGCACAAATTTTACTGTACATTATTGGAAAATATAAACGATAAGAGAGTAATAACCATGTTTAGTTTCTAAAAATATTTATTCTTATTAGTATTTGAAACTATACGCGAGCAGTCCCAACCTGTGCGTCTTGGCGTTGTGTACTTTCAAAATACACACCCATACCAGAACCTTCTTCAGTTCATCATTTACGATCCATGCAATTAGAATGTGGAGTAATCTACCTTGCAATATCGGAAACTCCCCTATACTACACGTTTTTAACAATCCATAGACTTATCCTAAATAGTTCCTCCCCGTGCCTTAATCCTTAATTTTGTAGTATTCATTACAGGAAACATGACACATATAATGTTCTACTTAAGACTAAGAATGTAATTAGTTATAATTAAGTTTAGTATTAACAGTTCACATTTAGTATTAATTACACATTGTAAACAAAATATCACACATTATTTTGGTTAGCTGGAAGATATTGCCCCCAGGCAATAAGCTCGCTAATTGCTCATGATTTTTTTGATCAATAAAATGTTATTATTATTACATTTACTTACTAGATCCAAAATCTTCATATATAAGTGCAGCCCTTGTCCAGTTTAAGTAAGCCATGAAATTTGTAAATGCCTGTCCCATAATACTTTGTGAAGGATGCAAGTTGACAGAAAACTCTCTAGGCTCTAAATGTTCTGGACTAGCCTCCATATGCGGTAGGTCCAGAGCTTCACACAGTGCTTGCACTGAAGAGCTCAGTTCAGGTTGAGGAGGTCCAAATAAAGCTACAACACCACCAGCTACTTGCCCGCATGCTGGAAATATTTTAACAATCACATAATTAATAAAATATGCACATACATTTGATTAAGTTCTACAAATGTGGATCTCTGGGAAATATTTATTTAAGGCTTCAAATGTCTAAGCTCCAGTCACCTCATATAGATGTGTACAGGCTTCAAACACCCTACATATAGTCTTGTATATTTCAAATACCCAACGTATAGTCATCGGCTGAATGCAAATATGTCGCGCTCAAATACAATGTATTTTCATTTTACAATTTTTTTTGTTTGGGTTTACAGTTATCAAATATTCATGTCACAGTAGGTGATCAGAAACTTAATGCACCGCTTAAGGCCGCACGGTGCCGGCAACCTGTCCACGCAACCACGGCCCCTCATTAATATAATATAATACACATTGACAAATTATTTTTCAAAATATTATATAGAATAATTGTGTCGCTGAGTTACGAAATCCGCTATAACACATTTTAAGGAAAATCGAGTTATATATGTCGTTGGATTCGTAATCAAATATTCTAAAATATTAGTAAATTAATTACTTGAAAATATTCACAATTTTTTCAGAAAAAATAAAATAAAACGAGGTTGAGAAACGAATCCCACTATATCACTTAATGTCCCTTTCAATATCCTCTATAACTCAACCAACCAATAAGAGTCCAGTATTTAAAAAAAAAAAATGGCCGCCAATAATCATAAACATAACATGTACAGACAATTCACACTGACCGAGCTAGTCCCAAACTAAGATATGAATCTTGTATTATGGGTACTTACACGACGATACACATATACAATGCACTAGACACATATACATGTAACACCCAGACCCCGGACAATCTGAAAAAGGTCATTCTTCATTTTGCCCTGGCCGGGTATCGAACCCGGGACCTCGTGACTCAAAGGCAAGTGCGTAAGCCTCCGCGCCACATCAGTCATTGTTCAATACAAAATTGTTCTTATCTGGTGAAATTGGTGTTCTGGGTTCTCTATAAAAATTGCAATTTAAACTGATTCATAATAAGTGATCAAGATTTTAATGTTAAAAGATGTCAAGAAAATAAAGGAAGGAAAAAAATAAGTCGACCAGAAAGTTGGAAAGTTAACTTACAACGCCAAAAACGGTAAGTAAATATTGACCTATTTTGAGTGAATTTCGCGCGTTTTGCTGTCTTTATTCAGTGGCGCGCAGTTCTGATGTGACATAGATGAATACTTTTTTTATCATGCTATTTATGAAAAAAAAGAATAATATTATTATGATGAAAGAATTCAGGTATATTATCATCTACTGATAAAGAATCTGCATACAAAAATATATGCATGATTAATAAAATGTCTTCGAAACATTTTTGTGCCTCAGCCAGTCATCAATTTTTTATGTACAATATTGATTATCATTTCTTTCACGTAATGCAAATTCTTACTTGATGTTTAAAATCACTTTTTTTGTAAATTGTATGAATACTGAAAACTTAAATTGCATGCCTTTCGGTACTTAATAAAACGTATTTATTGTGCGGACAAAAACAAAATAAAACCGACAAAAATAAAATCTACTTGGAATATAATTTTTTTCTATGGGAAAAAATACTCGACAACGGGTGGGGCCAATTTACATTTGAATTAGATTTTATTTTAGTCGGCAAAAATAAAATCTACTTCGAATATAAATTTCCTAAAGTTCCGTACTATATTACTCGACAATGGGTGGGGCCGCTCAAGTTTCATAGTTGGGATTTTTTGTGTGTGGTGTGTCGTTATGGAGATACATATCTCCAGGTACGGCACGAAGTATGTGGCGAGCGCTGCCCTTTTAAAAAAGAAAAGTTGCGATTTTTTTTCCTTTAAATAAGTTTTTTCCAAAAATTTGGTTGCCAAAAAATAATTCTACATATGACAACAATTTCCTCAAGTTTCGAAAATATTACTTTTTCTATAAATTTTGGTGTGCCGCAGAGTTCAAGGAAGAATTTTGGTGTACCACGGAATTCTAGGAAGAATTTTGGTGTGCAGTAAATGAGAAAAGGTTTCGGAGCACTGATATAGGCTACAAATGCCTTACATATAGTTGTATAGCTTAGTCCAAACTTAAAATAAATTATGTAAGGTACAAAAAAGTGTATTTCATTCATTAACACATAGACAGTTATGGAGTGTAATAGAAATCACCTACGAAATTAAAAAACAACTGTTTTCTTCTACTATAAGATTTATTCTCTTGAGAGACATCTTTTGTCTTGTTGTTAGGACACTGTCAATCACACAAGAACAATGTCTTAAGAAGATGAAAGATGTCTCTCAGGAGAATAAATCACATAGGAAAGGAAAACATTTGTTTCTTAATTTCGTTATGGAATTCTACTATTCTCTACCTAAACACCAACGCCGTGAATAAAAATCACTCAGTTGAACTGAAAAGTGAAGGGAATCAAATAACTCGGTTAAATATGTAATTACATAATAATAATAAATAAATAAACGATTTATAATAAACGGCTTAGTGGAATAAATGAACTATTATTGATATCATTAGAATATTGCATAGTACTAGAGCACCTTTCTTAGTTGTTCTAAATGAGTCTTGTATGGGCACATATTGAATGTCATACACAAGTGTGGTGTGCGGGAGTAGAGTGCGATCCTTGTTAATTCTATACACTGCATACTTAAAGGCCAACTCTGCACTGCACCCCTTCATATCCTCGGAGAATATTGCTCCTGCAATAATAGGTACATATATAATTATTATTAACACTTACCAGATGGCTGTCAAATATATTTGTGTCGTATGACTGGCTATCAAAACCGTTTCACACTCACTTCTCATACAAATTTCTCTACATACATATAGACCATGTATATTGCATATATTACTTATATAAAAAAATCAAGAAATCGTCAAACCGTTAACAGCTCTTGTAAGTCTTATCAAGTAAATAATGACTTTGTTAATATAAACAAAAGATTCATGACCTGAAATCAGGTTCAATTTCCTGATAAGTTTAAAAATGAAAGCACAATGGCATAGACAAATTATAATGTACTGCTTGCGTGTTAGGTCCTTTTATAATTTTTATCGATTTTTGTTTTTAATTTTGTCTTTTTTAAAATTACATATATTTTGATGTGATTATTTTACAATATTCATAATGTCTAAGAGAAAATTATGTGATGATGAAATTCTTGATACTATGTATTATCAACATGGACTCTGAAGATGAGATGAAGACATTGCTGATTTGAAGAATTTTTTTAAGAAACAGAGCTATTCCTTCTCCTGTAAATATAAATGCAAATATTCCTTCGACTAGTAATGGGAATGGAGCAACAATACTATATTTTATTTTATTGTTTGGAGTATAATATGAACTTTGACCTACATATAGACGGGGTGGAAAAAGACCTGTGAGCTTTGGATGTGACCAATTGGTGACAATAGGTGATGGATAGGGGGAGTGGAGGCAACTTCTTGAAGAGGCCATGACCCACACCGGGTTGTAGCGCCACTGATGATGATAATGATGTAAGTATACGAGACAAATCCATGTATACCAAATATTCTCATAAATCGTCCCTCTTCTGACTAACTGTCGTATCTGACATTTTTGGCGAAATCGAGTTATGATCACCAATGTGTATTTATATGTGCCCTGCATGTTCTCACTGAAGATCACACCTGTAACTGTTACCGTTATCCTGGAATAGCTTTCTGATTTGTTGTCGTATTTACAAATTATTTTCAATAAAATGTGTTGTATCTACTAATTCCTCAAAATTTCATCACAAAAATGATTCTGAGATATATGAGAATAGGTGTAAATAAAATAATATAATATATTTACACTGCATCTTATAACTAGGAGAGATGAAAATATGAACGTCAAAACACAAAAAACCCTCTCCTGAACAATTTACATTTAGGCAGATACGACTGTTAGTTAGAAGAGGGACGAAATGTAAGTGGTACAACACTACCATACCAGAAACATTATATATATATATATATATACTGAAATTTGTACGTTAATGACGTGTAATCATCATTTGACGAAAAAAGAACGCTGGTTGACTATTTCCTCATTGAATTCTTAAATTTTGGCAAAACTCTTTCAAGAGACCAGATTTGAATATTTTCTCTTAGACTTATATTGGAAAAGACTATAGAGTTTAACATTGATACATAGCACCTCTTTATAGACTTTAAGGCTGCCTACGACACGGTCAATAGGACGAAACTGTATGAAGCTATGACTTAATTTAATATTCCTGTCAAACTCATTAACCTAATCAGGCTTACAATGTCCAATGTTGAGTACTGTATCAGAGTGCAAAGAGATCTGTCTGAACCTATCGAAACAATTAGTGGATTTAAACAGGGATATGCTTTGGTGTATACACTGTTTATTACAGCTTTAGAAAAGGCCATTAGTGATGGCAGTATATAAACAACAGGCCATGTATTCAGTAGATCCTCTTTGCTCATGTGGATGACATTGACATCATAGCAAGTTTGGAACACAAACTTATAAATACCAACCGAGATTTAGCAGTATCAGCAAAAAACTTAGTCTTAGTAATCAATGAAATCAAAACAATATGTATGCCCGTGAACGTGAGAACCCAACAAGTCTACAAATAGACAACTTTACCTTCCAAACCGTTTCGGAATTTGTGTATCTCGGTACCATGGTGACAAATTTCCACTGAAATAAATAGAAGATTAATAGTTGCAAACCAATTTTGGACTGCAGAGGCACATGAAATGGGAGCACAGGGCAAAAACCAGCCTCTTTCATTGAGAGTGACTCTGCGCCAATTGCGTCACCTCCTCCCACATCATTCCCTGAGTTCTGATGTTGTTACTATAAGAATTATGTATTGCGAAAGAGGGATCCTTGCGGAAGAAAGAACAGTGCCTTTTTGGCCAACTATCATTGGGCATTCTCAGAACATGACCCAGCCAGGACTATTGTCTCTCCTCTATCACGGAGATTACAGATCTCTGTCGGGTGCGTCTATATATGTAGTCTTGTAAGGATTAATGTGCTCAGCTTAAGGGGTATTCACACTTGTTCACACAATGATCACTCTGGATGATCTTCCAAAATGAAAAGGTGTGAATAGACGTTTCATCAATAGTGATCACTAGCGATGACAGACGAAAGAGATTACTGTAGCCCGCGATAATTTTGATGAAAGGTCCTTTCGCTGAAATGACCATAAACAAGTTTTTTCCTATTATTTTTCTTATTTTCATGTTGTCAAGAATTTTATTAATTTGTTTTAATTCTTAATAACTGTCATTTTCCATTTTTTTTTTGGAAAATATGTGGAACAACAGACAACACGATGGTGAATATTGTCATGGCAGTGAAAGCATGGGATGAATAAGAGTGAATAGACGTTCTCACTTTTGATGAACAGCTTTGACAATATCTATAGCTACTCTTCCAATAGGTACAATGTGTATTACCAATTTTAATAATAGGAGGCAGTGCTGTAATGGCAATGGTGTGAACAAGCAGCACCCAACACCCAAGCGCAGTGGTGAACATCCTCCACAAGTTTCCCAGGATGTCAATCTCTCTCTCTCTCTCTGTCCTCTACTCACCCCACTCCCACTCCTCACTCTCACATCTGAAATATTATCATGAATATGAATGCGGAAAATTCATAAATCACTAACTTTTGTTACAATCCTTACTCTTTTCTAAACGAATCATATAAACAAAAATCTCAATGTGCATAAAAAAAAACAAATAAGTATGGGATTTTTTAATTAGTTCTCTATACGGGGCCCTGTGCATGGCAGAGGATCGCTCAACTAATTTTATTTTTTATTGTGGATTGTTCATATAAATGATTGCTGAACATTAATAATTAATGCACAGAAGGTGAGTATACCATTGGATTGTGATATCTTTCAACTCACATGATTTTATAAAAATTATACATGCTATAAAATAAATTGATATTTTGCTGTTTTAAATATGTATATATTTATATATTCATATTTATTTCCGATTGTTTTTGATATAAAAAATAATATTGATCTCAAAATAATGTAGAATATTTTTGGAGATCACTGAGATAATAATGGCATATTATGACAACATCATTATTGCAATAATACAGAGAGAAGGACAGCACTAACACTAACACTAATTCTAACCACTACACATTGGATCATTAGAATAATTAGGACTGTCAATAATCACGACACTTCTAAAGCTTCATTCTAAATTATACTTAAGCCTCAACTCATGCACATAATACTTACTGTTATCTGACAATACTACAACAATTACTCAATAACTTTACCATTCTAACATTTTAAATACTTCGGCAAAAAGGAGGGTGACATTTATGATTGAAAAATAAAAATGTTACACCGGGAAAGGATAATACATACCTTACTCACCACTTTATGTACTGATTTTTTTTTACTGGGCAAGTTTTTGTTAAATAATATTCCAGCAACACTCATTATAAATCTTGTGTATTCATCTGTGAAAATTTTCTTGATCTCAAGACATGGGTAGCATCAAATATTTGATCACATTTTGGTGCTCGAAATGTTCACGATAATTGCACATGGGATAGAATCGTGCGTGTCAAATGGACCTATAAAACAAAATACACTTTTCAGGAATGGAGGGGAAGAAAACCCTGATTATTCTATGAACTCTTCACTAGGATACACGCAACCACTCTAGCATGAACAGCCGCCTGTCAAACCAGGATTTCTACTTCATTCGACTAGGGGTAGTTTCAGTTTGTACTATACCGTACACCACCCCTAAATACATTATACAATAAAGTAGATATTGTTATAATATTATCTACTCTGCTCGCACTTGCCCTCTGTCTGATCGTAGCTGAGCAGGTACTTTGTTACCTACCTAGATATTTCATAAAATTTTCCACGTTGTCTATGGTGGTAAGGGTGTTGTTTTCGGATAGCCTTGATACTGTACCCTCACCATCATTGACATAATAATAATTACTATTCTTATGTCAATGATGGACTAGCAAAACAAGTGGAGCCTAGTATTCACAGCATTTTTTAATGTTTCTACGCCAGGAACCGTATTATTCGTTTTATTTATTTTATTCATGATTAAATTTACACTTTGAGAGATAACGCAAATTTATAGATCTTGTAGAAAGGTTTGATCGATGCGAAATTTATGAAATAGGTACTCCACCATACCTTTTAAATTTAGAGGAAGAAAAATAAATTGACTGAGTGGAACACAGGACACTAAACTATAAATTTAATATGGGAACTAATTATTTGTTTGGCTATTAATCCATTCCTTCAGCAAGAAAAAATCAGCATTTAAGTCATTTGCACAGCAAACAATGTTTTCATCGGCAATAAATAAAAAATAAGCGCAACACTTGTTTTACAAACAAACTTGGTTATATCGGCAAATTAACAAATTTTAACAGCTTAATAAATAGGCATTCGAGATGTGGATTCATCGAAGAATGCTTCGAATACCGTGGACAGACTTGGTGTCCAATACAGAAGTACTACGCAGAGCACATACAAATAGAGAGCTCCTGACAAATATTAAGGTTCGTAAAGTCTCATATTTGGGCCACATCCTGCGAGGCGATAAGTATCGGCTTCTGCAGTTGATAATAGAATGCAAGATTGAGGGACGTCGTGGAGTGGGAAGGAGGCAGATGTCGTGGCTGCGGAATATACGGAAATGGACCGGAATAACACGGATGGGAGAGCGCGAGACAGGGAGGCATTCTCCAGAGTGATCGTCAACGTCGGGGGGACCTGATATGGTACTGATAGAAGAAGCATAAATACTCGCACAACAATATAATTAATTGACCAGCAGAATTGTTATTTGAGCAGCAGAATTATTATTTGACCGGCAGAAAATATTAGATAAACAATACTTTTCACACACCGATTTACCTTCGGATCCACATGAAGTTTTTGTGATTTCTTACCAAATTAATGATAACTACGAAAATAATGCCAGTTTCCGCTTTGCTATATTAACGAAATATATAATGAGGTGTTCACATTTGGCGAATTTCAAAATATAACGCCAGGCGAAAAAACAAAAATCGCCGTACGCCCATTGATCGTCACACCCGAGGCCTGAGTCAACAACACACTTTCGTCTCACGTTCCCGCTCCGTTAGCGTTCGGGTGCAGACGATGTTGCAAGCAAGTGTCAATTTCGTTGCTAAGATACACAATAGTTACGAAAATTAACACTTTGGCGCACCATCGTCTGCACCCGAACGCTAGCGGAGCGGGAACGTGACGCGATAGTGTGTTGTTCACTCAGGCCTCTGTTCACACAGTCCACCGATTTAGAAACGATCTGTCAGATGCGCTTTGATTTTGACACTGTTTTCAAAATGGCGTCGAGATGGAGATCGCGAAGTGTTAATTTTTAGTCGAAAATGTTATAGTAGATGTTATAAGGCGCCTTTTAATTAAGGAAACAAACGCCACAAACCAACAACAAAGATAACAGCTGTCACGAAGCGGGAAAAATTATAAAATTTATAAGTTATAAAGTTTTTACCATAGATACGAACGCCGCGCACATCTGCGCATGCGCAAACCGTTCAATCGGCCGAAAAAGTTGGAAGGTGGTCAACTCGAGACGATATCGTTTCTACTGGTTTTTATCGTTTCAGACTAGCTGTCATTTTGTTCACACGGTTCAAATGGCTGGCGATATTTTGGTGCCTGGCGATATACGCCAAAGTGAGAACACCACATTACTGAAATGTCGAAAACACGCTTGTGTCGTTCATTCAGATGCTACATATAAAATCACATAAAAAGATGCTACATACAAAGATTTATTATTTGAACAAGATTAAAAATTTAGCTTTCACAAGTTTTATTAAAATTAGCTCACGGTTTGCCGGTCATTTATTTATTTAGCTGAACAAATAATCATTATGACGGTCAAATAATAATTTTGCCGGTCGATTAAACTTAGAGTTTTGCAATATCATATTATTTGCATACTCATACATTTTTTGTTTCCACTGCCATTGGTTAGACGCCGTCTCTGAGTGGCTGATATTTTGGAATGATTTATGATGAAATTATCCTGATATATTTTGTCAGGAGTCTTGTAAAATGCATTATGAAATCGAATTATGTCGTTCTGATGGCTTAAAGACGCACACTTATATGCATTTGTGTAATGTGCGCATGGAAGGTTCAAGTTAGGAAGGTGTTTTGGAGAATATCTGTAAAAAAATATATTTATTTCAATCACTCATACTTATTTAAATTTATGTACCGTGAAACTTGCCAACTTTTAAGGGTGTTGTAGTTTTTCGCTAAAAAAGAACATTTAGTTCTGCATATGGCAAGGATGTAATCGTTTTCGAAGAAAATTCGTTTTCGAAAAACTTCAAAAAAATTGAAAATTGCAATGTGGCAAAGTTTCCTATGACAAACGGCAAAATTGCCAACGGCAGATTGAATGGTAAATTCTAAAATATTAATATGTTACAAATAAGATGACATAGACTAAGAATAATGCAGTATTTATAATAGATAATAAGGAGACTGTTTTCAACATGGATGTATGTAGGTACTTTACTCTATTTAGGTCCATGGTTTTCAACTAGCAATACTAATAGATATTGATGTGATGGTAAAGTTACACGAGCGGCTAATGGCCATACAAATACTTCGCACTTCGTACCCATAGATTTATATACAGTATAAAAATCTATGCTCATACTTATTGCAGCTGTCAAATGTAGATATGTCAATTTTATCTCGTATTGTCACTGATTGCAGTAGGTATATAATTTTCGTTTTATTTTCTTTATGAAGAATCACATATTTTTCCCTATTTAAGTTTTCAGATCTGAAAGCCTATAGTATGAGGAAGTTTACAAATATCTTACATAGGTGTAGGGTATTTCTTTTTATTAATGATTACTTGTTATTGCTGTCTAATCAATTTGCATAAATTTAGTAATTGATCTGTATCACTCTGATCGAAATTATCATTTGGACAATGTATTACAATAAACGAAAGTGGCAGAAAAATTCTTGTACATAAGGAAAAATGTGAAAATTATATATAAATAATCATAAAACTTCCAAAAATCAATCAGCTCCCATTGAGGTCGTTATGAGAGATGTTGGTGCTCTTTATTAGATTTTTTTTCATATTCAACTATTTATGAACATCTTTTGAAGATTTTCAATACTGGATTAAGCAGGGGGTGGGGGAGAAAAGGTGGCAAATTGCAGCAAAGTTATTTTCTTATAAATCATGGTACAACAGAAATCAAAACATAAAATTGACATGTCATCACAATTACTTTGTTCTAAGCCGATAAGGTTTAATTAAACTTATTAAGTGACAGTAAAATCAAATTTTTAGTTAGGAGAGTAACACAAGCCATGATCACGGTCCTCGTAACCGACTAAGAAGAAAACAAGCCAATTCCAAGTGTGTTGATGTGATTAACGACACATGATATAAGACTCCCTTGCCCCTCTATGAAAGTGCCTAAATCAGGCACAGGTATTAAGCTCCCATACATTCACTACTATTTTTTTCTAGATCATCTTTCAAGGATTAATATAATAGTTTATCATAGTCGTCTTTAGAGATTACACCTTGGAGCCATGAATATTCTTCAAACTAGTCTGACTTATTATATGCAGATTTTTACAAACTGTTCCACACCATATTATCTGAAAAAATAATTCCTTGCAAAATATACAAGCCATTAACTAAGCTGCTCTACATTGTAAGTCGCATTATTAGACTTGGGAGGAAATAAAAAGAACTAATATTTACAAAAATTTAATTTTCAAACATTTAAGGTATAGCTTTTTACACAGTAAATAAAAATAAAAACAATTTATAACAATAAAAAAAACATATAATTGAGAAAAAGGTATGCAAAAAATATACCTTTGATAAAAAAAAAACATAGAATATGAAACGTATATTTAATCTAAAAATATATATATTTTCTTCTTCCTGGCACTGTCTCAACTTATTGCCGCTGAAGGCTGTTGGGGTATATATGTTTATTAGTTTTAGTGTTAATTGCTTAAGCAGATTTCAAAATTGTTACAATGAAACTCATTTCAAATATGCCTTGAGAATTTTGAAATATTTGTATTGTACTAAGGATTTAAAATAAATGTATAAGAGTAAAGAAAATGTTGAAATATTAGATTGTTTTGTAGATGCAGATTGGGCAGGCGATAATATTAAAAGTCTACTACGAGTTATATTATAAGATTATATGGTAATGTTATATATTGGAAATCTAAGAAACAAAGTAGTGTTACAAAATCTTCTACGTTTGCCGAATATGTAGCGTTGTCCGAAGCAGTAAATGAAATAATTTTTATAAAGAGTTTTTTTGCAAATATTTGATATTAATTTATTTATTTATTCATTTGTTTAAATTAATAAAAAAAAAAAAAATATTATTTCTGAAGATAACTTAGTTGAGTGTGCAAAATATGAGGACCGAGTTCCATGAATGCAGTTTGGTGGAGAATAGCTCAGAAAATGATAATATGGATCTTGCCGGATCATTTTATGGTCCAATTTTTTTTTAGCCCCCCCCTTCAAATTTTTACGAAAATCGATGGAGTACATACTACAAAGTAATTTTATTGACTATACTGCTATCCCATCATGGCATATTCCACAATTGGGGTAGTCAGCTGACCAACCAAATGTAACAAACATGCAAGCTGCCCTTTCCGTGCCAAATTCTCGATAAAATGGATGAGAGCACCTCATATGATGCATTTAAGAGAGTTATGCTCTATAATTACCACCGAGTAGTTGATCCCCTTTCTTATGAAGAGGGCATATATTTCCTTCATTCCACTCTGTGGGCATTATCTGTATTCTCCATGTCCCCTCTACAGTTGTGCATACATGGAAGAAGTATATCCTGAAGAAATGATCTGCACATCAGATACCTTACATTTGATAACGGCTACAGTACAAACACTTATATGGAACAATATTTTTTATTTTTTTTTGGCACGGAGAGGGCAGCTTGCATGTTTATTACATTTGGTTGGTCAGCTGGCTGCCCCACTTGTGGAATATGCCATGATGGGATAGCAGTATAGTCAATAAAATTACTTTATAGCATGTACTCCATCGATTTTCATACAAATTTGAAGGAGGGGGGGGCTAAAAAAAATTGGACCATAAAATGATCCGGCAAGATCCATATTATCATTTTCTGAGCTATTCTATACCAAACTGCATTCATGGAACTCAGTCCTCATATTTTACATACGCACTTCCCTCTAGAGCAGTGATTCCCAAGGTGGGGCGTTACGCCCCACCGGTGGGGCATCACGCCTCAGAGTTGGGGCACCGCGCTTGCACATATTATTGAAAATTTACCAAATTTAATTAAAAAAGAGGCCGGTGGGGCATATGACTTATGAAATGACTACGGTGGGGAATGGCATGAAGAAGGTTGGGAAACACTGCTCTAGAGCTTGGTCTATATAGCAAAATATGGAAATTTACTGAGAATTCAAAACATATTGAGGTACTCTTTCACTTTGTAAATGAATGTTATGGTGATAGAATAAATAATTGATGTAAGTAAAGAAAATACAGATGAAAATATTGCAGATTTATTAACAAAAGCTTTAGGTAAAAATACTACTACTATACCATCATGGCATATCCCACAAGTGGGGTAGACAGCAGACCAGCTGCATATAAAACATGCAAGCTGTCTTCTCCATGCCAATATAAAATTAAGACATTCAGGATGGGTGGCAAACCTCATCGCTGAATTTAAGATGTAAAATGTCTTATTTTTTCAAACACCTGCCTTTTACAGGACACTCGAAAACTTATGGAGAAGAGTGGGAGACCAATTCTTTACCGGGTGCTCCACGGGATAGGTAAAAATAAGTTTATAAAAATGTTGAACATTGTTTGAATTATTGTTATGTATTTTAAATTAGGTAATTTGAAACAAGTGTTTCTTTCTGCTATAAGTTATTGATCAGGATGGTATTATACTTAGTATAGAATATAAATTTAAGGAGGCATGTTGGTAATATGTAAATTTATTTACTATCTATAGTTTGTATATTATATATGTATTGTGTTTTAAAAAGGAACTACCTTTTTCTTGTTATAAAATAATTGTGTCAATCAAGTAAAATTGCACTGTAAGTGTGTTTATCATTTCGAATATTCAACACATCCTTTAGGCTTGACTAAACCATTATACACCTGTATTTATTATAGATAAATGTATAATAATAATAAAGAATTTATTTTCAAAATAAATTTACATATAGCCTTGAGGCAATGTTTTTCAGTAAACCTATTCTTTATCTTCTCTACGTGTCTTGTCGGGTCCCCCCCCTGACGTTGACGACCACCTGGGAGAAATCCTTCCTGTTCTGAACAGCACGAAACAGCTCCTCCACACCTCTCATCCCGGTCCACTCCTGAATGTTCTGGAGCCAGGAAAGCCGCCTTCTTCCAACCCCTCTACAGCCCTCAATCTTCCCTTCTTTGACCAGATTTAGGATGGCATATTTTTCTCCTCTCATTATGTGACCAAAATATGAAGTTTTACGGAGCTTGATTGTTGTGAAATAGAGAATTCTCTATGAGCATTTGCTCTACGTAATACTTCAACGCTAGGTACTTGTCATGTCAGTCCAAGATATTCTTAACATTTTTCAGTGGATCCACATTTCAAACGCTTCCAAGCGGTTAATGGTATTAACCTTGAGGGTCCATGCCTCGACCTATAAATAAGACCTCAAGGCTATATGTAAATTTATTTTGACAATTAATTGTTTATTATCATTATACATTTATCTATAATACTAATATATACAGCTGTATAATGGTTTAGTCAAGCCTAAAGGATGTTACTAAACCTATTAGCAAATTTTATTTTTATTTTGTTGCCAACAAAATTACTTTTATTTATATTACCAATGATGTTTCAATTGACTTATCCAAATAAATATGTTAAAATCATTGATTTCTAAAATAAATATTTAGTAAAAAGGATGTTACATTTATGTGCAATTTGATTTTTTATGACACACCCCATTCTGATTAGAGAAAGTCAAGTGTTTGAATAAACATACTAGATTTACAGCGTGGTATATTTTTTTGGAGTTCTTGTGTTTCAACATTTTCTAATAACAATAATAATACACTGTTTCACTTCTTATCTTTAAGTTGATAATGGTTTTTCCTACTAATGCTGAAGTATAGGACATCCTTTATAGCTGAAGAAGAATGCAGATAATATGGTAGATAAATATTTGGGACACAAAAATAAATATGGTAAAGATAGCCATACAGCGGAGTTGCCAAGAATAAGGCTTGGCTGGTCTGCTTATGGCAAACTTAAATTCATCTACGAGAACAAGCAAGTTCAAATATGTCTAAAACGTAGTCGATGAGCAATGTGTCCTACCTGTGGCAACATATTGACTAGAAACAAGGTCAATCACCTGAAAAAGTTGAGGTGCACACAACGATCCCTGGCAAGACATATGCTGGGTGTGAGTCTTAGTGATAGAATAAGAAATGAGGAAATCAAACGTGGAACCCAAGTTGTTGACGTCATGAATCGTAAAGTAACACTATTTTTTA
Source organism: Athripsodes cinereus (assembly GCA_947579605.1). Taxonomy (NCBI): domain Eukaryota; kingdom Metazoa; phylum Arthropoda; class Insecta; order Trichoptera; family Leptoceridae; genus Athripsodes; species Athripsodes cinereus. The sequence continues at coordinate 11,412,234 of OX388308.1, read as the reverse complement.
ATGTCATTCAAAGGTGTTCTTTAAATGTGTTTAACTTTTTTATGCAGGGCATACAAAATAATTATTTATAATATCTACCTTCATCTCAATTTATAAAACATTTGTTATTTGTGCGTCTTCATTTATTTATTTATTCTATTTGCACATCATTATGTAAGTGTTAACAAAACAATATAAATTTAAAAAAAACTAGGACGATATGCAGTGGCGAGATTATCACTATAAAGTGATTTCTTCCATCTAACCACGACACATTGAGTTACCTAGTTAAAACAAATTTACTTACATAAAATATAATACAAAACATCAATGCAAATTTCATACCAAATTAGTGAAGATAATATTTTCATTATGTAATAAATGAACAAATATCTCTTCATAAATAAAGGCTAGCACGCAATTTAGCTCCTATATAATTATAAAAACATTTTTTCTTTAATTTGCAATTGATTTTAAAAACAAAATGACATCGCAATTAACCTTAAATAATAATGGTGAATACATCCCATACACTTTAAATTTGACAGCTGCAATATGTACGGTGCGGTAATCTATGGTACGGTAGGCTTGTGTAGTACATGTACTAGGTACTATTAGGAACTAATTCCCAGTACTGTACTAGAATGAACTATTCCGTATTTTATTCGCTCTTAGTTCTTTTAGTACATTCATTCCCAATCGGACAGAACTAAAGTAATGCCGGTGACGTTCGGCATCTCCGCTCGGCGCCACTCGGTTTATGTCCGATCTTTAAACGAGTGCGAGTGAGATAGTTGATGTGATGATTCTATAAAGGATAAAGTGCCTTCTCTTTTGCTTCTTATTAGTTCTTTTCGTTCTTTTAGTTCAGTGACGTCAAAGAACTAATAAGAAGCACCAAGTACTGTACAAGTACATTCTAGTAGGTAGTATTCTAGTACAGAGTGGTAGATAGATAGATTGGTGTTAGACTTTTTTAGTGTTTTGTTTTGCTATGAACATTGTAAATGGCGCCGATAAGGACGAATAAAGTATCATTACATATAACTTATATAACGGTGTTGTAAGCTAGTAGACTTACTTAGTTAAAATATTATCCCTTATGAACGTCTCATAAACATATAAAATAATAATGTAGTAGGTACCTACTGTCGATAGCAAAATTATTAAAATTTATTGAAATGAAAATCCAAAGCCTGCAAATTATGAAGGAAAATAAAATATTCTCTGAATTTTCTCTTTGTTAGTTACTAAGTATTGATTTTTATAATCACAAAATTACGTAAATGTGCATTTCCTATGTATGTACTCTGTATGCATCCTAAATTCTTATTAGTACATGAACTAATTAGTATATGTACCTATTATGCATCCTGTATTCTTATTAGCAGAGATGTGCAAAATACTTTCAAAAAAGTATTTAAATACAAAATACAAATACTTTTGAATTTTTGTATTTCAAATACAAAATACTAAATACTTTTTCAAAATGGTATTTAAATACAAAATACAAAATACGTATTTTCAAAATACTTTTTTAAAATACCTTTTTAAAATACTTTTTACAAATAGTCGAACAAGGTGTAAGACAAAAGTATTTAGTATTTAAACCATTGATGAATGAAAGAGAAATTAAAAACTGGACAAAAGTATACATAAATGGAGAAAGGGTTGACATGATTCGATATAGCATTGCTTGCAGACAATTGATGAATGCCAATGATGAATGAAAAACTGGACAAGAGTATACATAAATGGAGAAAGGGTTGAAATGATTCGATATAGCATTGCTTGCAGACAATTGATGAATGAAAAACTGGTCAAGAGTATACATAAATGGAGAAAGGGTTGACATGATTCGATATAGCATTGCTTGCAGACAATTGATGAATGCCATTGATGAATGAAAAACTGGACAAGAGTATACATAAATGGAGAAAGGGTTGAAATGATTCGATATAGCATTGCTTGCAGACAATTGATGAATGAAAAACTGGTCAAGAGTATACATAAATGGAGAAAGGGTTGACATGATTCAATATAGCATTGCTTGCAGACAATTGATGAATGCCATTGATGAATGAAAAACTGGACAAGAGTATACATAAATGGAGAAAGGGTTGACATGATTCGATATAGCATTGCTTGCAGACAATTGATGAATGCCATTGATGAATGAAAAACTGGACAAGAGTATACATAAATGGAGAAAGGGTTGACATGATTCGATATATCATTGCTTGCAGACAATGAGGATGAGCCTTAGGAAGAACTGTCAAAATAGGAAAAAAAAATAATTAAGTCATGACAAAATGTACGGTTGTTAGAAGAGATAAGCCGAAAATTGTCATAAATGGATTGAGTATCATCAAGCAGGTAAGAGAATTCCTGACTTGGGCTGCAAAATAAATCAGAATGGATAATCCAAATCTGAAATCGTATGGACTACTGTAACATCATACATACATTGAAAGGACCCTCCACACACCCGGATATCTCAGGAGTCAAAGACTCCTATTTATCCGCACTTGCAAACAAAAATTTGTCCTCACGGGCGAGCCATATGGGCAGCCTGAATGGCCGGCCGGCCAAATCCGCCTCGTGGGAATCTTTTAAACTACTGTAAAACTTTCAATATCCCCTTAAGGTAGAGAAACACCAATATTTATATTTTTATTAAAATAATACAAGGATCCGAAATAAACACATAGGAAAAAAAAAATAACAATAAGTATACCCAATAATCAAAATTTGTTACAAAAAGCAGAAATATGATGTCCAGAAACTTTTAAGGATCCAATATAGAGAGCGCAGGAGTCACCGGTACCAGAGTAATGTGAAAACTATTCTCCCTCCCGAAGGGGACATCCCAACCAATGCTACTCTCCACCAAGGGAGATAGGACGCACAAGAACGAAAAACGAGTTCGCCACACGAAAAACCGCACTCCAAATCAAATCAACCTGCAGATTCACCCGCGTCTGCCGGAGGTAAACCCGGCAAACGCAGGAGGTCCCACCTAGATACCCAGGTATCTACAAACTTTCTGAAGGCTCTAAAATTCTGAGGACACAACAGAACCTCACCAAACCAAATAGGTCTGGGAGTCCCTTCACTCATTTCCTCGAACATCAGATCCCTAGCATCCGTCATCACCGGACACACCCAAAGGATGTGGTCCGCATACTGCTTCCCCATCCCACAAACACACCACGGGCTCTCCGAAAGCCCAAGATCAAAAAGCTTGCCCCTCAGGTCGCCGTGGTATCATACATACAGTATACAGGACTGCTCCAGACTCTTCCTTATCGTCTTCAGATGGTTTTTAGTGTTTCCTCCGGATCATTTACAGAGAGAATAAGAGCTGCCACATAACTTCACTACTAAGAAGTCTACACTAACTGAGAGTCCTAGAGATACTGGTGTTTAAACTGTGTCTCACTGTCCACAAGGCAGCACACTACCCACTGAGCTGTTCCGCTGACGAAAATGTGTGGCGAAGGCTGTGCTCAGCTTCTTAAACTCGTTGAACTCAAAAGGGCAAATACCTCTAAATTTGCAGAAAGAAGAAACAAAGTCGCAGCGTCATCTGCCTGGAATAGATTGCCTTCAGACAAAATTGAAAATGCTACCATTCAGGAGAAATCACAGCGCCCTTGAAATGGCAATTGATCGTTAAACGGCGTCATAATTTGTTCAATCATCATTATTATGTTATGTTATGTTATATATCTCAAACATGGAGTACTCTAATGGAAACGTTGTATTTGTAATTCAACAAATTGGCAAAAAAAGCTTGCGTACGCGCATATCAATTAATGGCAGAATTTTGTTTCAAACAATAAAAAGGTATTTTGTAAAAGTATTTTGTGTAAAATACAAAATACTCAAAAAAAGTATTTCAAATAAAATACAAAATACTTTTTACAAAAAGGTATTTGAAATACAAAATACAAATACGTATTTTGTATTTTGTATTTGTATTTTAAATACTTTTATTTGAAATACGTCACATCTCTGCTTATTAGTACATGTACTACATTCATGACTGAATAATTTTGACATGAAAATATTCAGTGAACTAATAGTACTAATAGTACTAGAAGAGCGTACTAGTTCCGTAGGACAATTGTACTAGATCAGATCGCTCCCAAAAATGACCGAGCAAGAACAAGCCTATGGTACGGTACGATGTACTAGCGTCTAAAGGTAGAAGAAGAGGGATGAAAAATACGCATGCGCAAAAATACTGAGTTTTGATTGGCTGCTGTTATAGTGTAAATACAAATTTGGAACCGCCAAACAAAAAAATCAAAAACCAGAGAAGATTGTTTTCTAATGAACAAAAAAATTATGAAAAAACACCAGTTCAATTAGTATATGTATTATTCTATGTTCATTACCTTCCATTAAAGAAACAGAACAAATAGCAGTTAGTACTTTAGTGTATTTATTATTCTATGGCAGTTAGCATGATATTAAATCACAAAAAGGATCATGTTGATGCCTGTCACTTGTTCTCTCTTCAATTTATTTGTTGTTTTTAATTTTCTACTTATATTTGTAGGTGTGTTGATGCTCCTGTTTGATCTTTTGAAACTGTTGTATTGTTTGTGGCCTGATCTGAGTGTATGTGTGAAAATAATTATTGCTAACTAAGATATCACTACACAAGATATACTTTCAGTATAATAATGTTTTATCTTACAATTTATTATCCTAAATGTATATGGTGTGTGCCTATTGATTTTTATTATTTTATTTCATTGACTATTGAAAGTTTTTTTATAATTTTAAGCGGAATGTTAAAATGTTGATAATTGCAGAGGGATTTTGATTTTATAATAATTTATTTATCTCATTAACACCCAACTATCAAGTTTAGATGTACATGTACATAAAGTTGGTCAGTTTTTTTGGAATGCTTATTGCAAGGAATTAATGTGATTTTGTATTATTTAGTTTTAAATGTATGATTTTATTGAATATTTTTGTGCAGTTTTGCAGATTTTCTGTCAACTTTATTGTTAGGCAATAGGCTCTCATGCCGTAAAATGTATTGAGTTTACAAGCTTACGGGTGAACATAGTGACTATAAACTGTTTTCAAAATTGCGAAAAGAATGTAAAAAATTAGCTAATGTATTTTATACAAGATATATATAATGAGTTACAATCCATTGGATTGGTCTGCAACGAGTTTGGTTTTTCTGCTCCATTCGTCTCTATTCTCAGCCAGTCTTTTCAGCTCTACGTATGAGCCACAGTTCATGTCCCTCTTCAGTTGGTCCATATATGCGTCTCTTGGTCGGCCTCTGCCATTTGTCCCCTCGGTCTTACCCTCCGCGATATATGAATAATATTGAGGATTCAATTAGTAGAAATACAAAAAACTTATTCAAATACTCCTATTCTTTGCGATCGGCATACTCCGGTGACTGTGCAATTTGCTGGAAGAACTGAAGACACCCCCGATGAAGTGGTGATACAATAATAGACTAAGATTAAATAAAAAGAATTACCTAGTTATGCGTTTCTGCAGAAGTAAACATCCTTTTTTTATAAATATAAAATAAATGATTCTCCGCTAGCATCAGTGAATGAAATAAATGATATTGTATAATTTTTACCAGCGACTTACGTTTTGTTAATCATGTGGACAGTATTTGTAAAAGGTCATTAAGAATGTTGGGTTTTGTGCTGAGAATCAGTAAGCCTTTTTCAAGTCTGTATACATTGAAAATTATAAATACTTTTTTGATTTGTAAAATAATCTTTACAAGATAGAGAGTAGGTTTCTGCGGTACATTAACTGCAGAATTGGTTTGCCTAGGGAGAACATTGATAATGATTATTTGTTGATGTCTCGAAATCTCACAGCGATAACGTAAGTTACTTATTCTCCATTACTCTCACCTAATATATACAACTAGTAGGGTTATTATTATAATTATGCTTACAGATATTAGTTTTGCTGTTTTAAATTTAACTACAGTTGTTAAAATCTAAATATATTATCTCTTTTAATCATCTATACTATACTATACCATACCCTCACGCCGTGTCCCAAGTGGGGTAGGCAGAGAGAACGGAACGCCAAACAGATCTATCTTTACACATTTCCTTCGCTTCCTCCACATTCATACAGTTCCTCATACACGCACGTCGGTTCCTCTTACTCAACACGCGGCCGTCCTTGAGAATTTGGTCCACGTGATCAAGCCACGTGGTTTAATCGTCTTTTAATCATCACCCCTGCTAACAGATAGACTATTGGAACAAAAGAATTAATATTTCTTTGTTGATCCTCTTTCTCTCACCCTGAGATTGAGCTAGCTGGCTGAAGGTTCTCGTCTGGGAGGAGGACCTGGTTTAAGGAAGAGGAGGGGTGTAACACAGAGGCAAAATTGACGATACCCGGCTTGACTGGAAAGGAGGTGAAGAGAGAGCAGCAACAGTATAAAAACTTAACATTTATGCTTATGGTGTTCTTTAGGAACACATTGAAATAAATCATATTAAAATTATAAATAATATTAAAATATAGGAACACATTGAAATAAATAATATTAAAATTATAAAGAAGGAGGGATGCTCATGGTTTGAATCCTGGAACTGATTCATCCCGTTCCCGTCAACACTGTAGTGTACCCCAGCTCTTTGAAAAGTTACTTGTCACTCAAAATCAGTAAAAATCTTAATTAGTTTTAGGCTTTTCGCACTCTGACATTTTACTTCAAACAGATTTGTCCACTTTCATTAGAAAGCCACTCAGATAACTTGCGACTTAATCATTTAAAAAAAAAGATATATCTGGGTTTTGTTTGTTATAAACCCAAATACAACCTTATACACCTTTCACAGTAAGCTCTTAAAAGCTAGTCGTGAAAGGGGAGTTTGCCGTTATCTGGTAACGAACCACGGTCCCCTTGTTCACGAGGCCGAGACTCTACCTCCAGGCTACCGACAAAGTCGTGATTTCATTGATTTCTTATGAAATCATGTTTTATAAAATACTATTATTATGTATGTTGGTATGTATTGAAGTTACTTGCTGAAGTAATTAGATAAACTATTATACATGTCGTCCTTTCCATGCCATAAAAATTACATTATGGATACCATGCCTCATAGCCGAATTGGTAATACAAAAAATTATAAATATGTTTAATGTAGATAATTCACAATAAATAATAATTGTAACTTAACCTCACCAAACATCACACAAAACGAAAACAGCATATGTGACAGCCTGACAGCTGTCAACTTAATCATAGAGTATTTCGCGTATTTTCATCCCTCTTCTTCTACCTTTAGACGCTAGTGTACGATGTTCGAAGTATTTGTATGTCTATTAGCCGCTCGTTAAAGTTACCCTCCAATATTTTCTGTTTCCATATTAAATCTGAAATTCTATCAGGGTCATCAAAACAAAAAAAAAAATTTCTTCATTACAATTTATTTGACATATTTAAAACACAAACAAATTTACATTTTGGAATATTAAATTTTTAGTACAAAAACAAACATAATCTCAAAAGAAATAATTTTTATTAAAAATTACTACGAGTGGGTTTCTAAAGATCAGTGTGTTACAATAAGTAGGTACATACAATGGGAAAAAAACACATTATAAAAATATACCTACATTTAACACAATCAATTTTCATTTAAATAAATCAATAAAATGATAACAAATCAAAAATAAAATTATGGAAGTAATTAATTATTCAATTTTAAAATATACGATATTGTGATAAACTGTGGTGGAATACTAATGTTCCTCTGCGAAGTACTTGGGGATCTGGAAGAATAATTTCTATGTCATTCTGAAATACAAAACTCACATCCTCGACTTTAGGCCAGTAAAAACCGTCTTCCTTCTGTTTCTTTCTCATAAATTTTGTAAAAACGCCATTCTCTGTTACATCTAGAACTTCACCAACGTAAAATGTATCATTTTTTTTCCCACAAAATTTTACCAAGATAAAACCACCTTTCACAACTTTTTTTGAAATAATGATATCTTCTGAATGTTTTTTTGAAGAATCCCCTTCATCTGACTCTGAAATGCTAAATTCTCCATCTGAAGAATCTTTTACAGAGTAGTCGTCATCGCTACTATTATCGCTATCTTGTATTTCTATTTTCTTTATTTTCCGATTAAATCTTTTTTTCTTCACGTCTTTGTTTTTGATGGTAGAATTTCGGAGAATTGATACTGAAGGGTTCTCATAATCTGCAATTTCAATTCCCTCACTATTTATTTTGTATGTCATACAAGATTCTCCAATATAAGGGCGATTGGATAATTTATTATCAGCATAGTGATTTGTAAACAAGTCGAAGTTTTTATCTATATTGGTCATTTTCAGTCCATCAATTTTTTTCAAGCTAAGATGAATTTGATTTCCTGTTGATAATTTGATATCGGATAAAATAGTTATTTTTTTTGTGTTCTTGTGATTTCTTTTTATGTTCTGATACAAGGTAATTGTGAAGTCCATTTTCATCGAATAATTTAATATCAGATAAAGTCGATACTTCTTCAATGGTATTTGACTTTTCAGAATCCTCTCTGTCTTCTGAGGCAAACCCAATATTTTTTTTCAAATCATAATAAGCTCTGTTTTCATCGGTTAATTTTGTTTCAGATAACATAGTTACTTCTTAAATGACTCTAGGTTTATTTTTTTGCTGTGGCATGACCGGTCGAAAATCTTCTGAACTCACGGAAGCACCTGGAGCCACATTAATTTTCCTGTTTCTTATCTTTTTTATAGGGTTTGGTGATCGATTTTCTTTTAAAAATTTCAGGAGAGAATCATCAACACCAAATTTTATGTCGTCTTCGTATTCTGGTAGTTTTCGTAAAAATTTTTGGGGATTAAAGGGCATGATTCCCGTGGCTTTGAATCCACTAATAATGTTGTCCTTTTTTGATAAATCAATTGCTTGCATTAGATTGTTTAGTAAAAATGGAAAATGGGCCTTATTAATTTGCGTCTCAGATGGATTATTTGTTTTATATTCAGTCAGAATTTTTCGCCACTCTCTTTTAAGCGGGCCAAAGAAAGCGACGTCTAACGGTTGGGCTACATGGGTTGAATTTGGTGGTAGAAAACGAATTTGATTTCTTTATCTTTACATAAATTTATAATATTAAGGTTCATTGTCACCAATAACTACTTTTGGTCCTTCTAGTTTCTCGGCCCAAGGAATAACTATTGTACTGAACCAATCCTCAAAAGTTGTTGTGTCGAACCATCCAGACTTGGTTCTATTGTATCTGCTGTCTTTTGGCCCATTTTCACACCAAGACGTCCAAAGGTTCTCGGATTTATATACAGTATAAACGGGCAACATGGAACCATTTGCACAAACAGCAAACATTATGGATATGTTGCCCTTAGAGTGATTTATGATACGCTCCGGATATTTTACTTTTCGCTTAAAAATACATTTGCTTGATCCTGGGTTATCAGATAAATTAGTCTCGTCGTAATTTATAATATGACTCTTTGGAATATCTGTGATAGAAGTTTTCAAATTATCTAAATAATTTTCGAATTCCTGCACCGTTTTTTCTGCTAACCTCGCCGTTAAGTGTTCTTTATGTCTCTTAAGGAAGTTGTTCGCCCACCATTTACCTGGAGGTTTGTGGGCAAACAAATATGCCTTATTATTATTTTTTAGATAATCGTAAACTACGAGACGTAAATCGAGCGTTGTCAATGGAGATCCAAACTCTGAGCATGCAATCAGTGCTTGAACTATTTGCATCTCTTCTTTATCTGAAAGCCTTTGTTGGGCTCCAGGATGCTTTTGATGGACTTTCTTTACCTTATTTTCAATGGTACGGCGTGGGATCTTGAATCTCTTTTCAGCTTCTAAAGATGATATGTTATTTTTTCTCACCAAATCTACAGCCAGTTCTAGCATTTCAGGAGAATAATTTTTATACTCCCTGCTTCCCAACTGTCTTCTGTTTCTTTTTGCCATTTTCTGAATGTTAAAAATGCAAATTAATAGTAAGTAATACAACACAATAAATGAGTAAGTTATAATATATAATTTATTTAAATCATGGTATGGAAGTCGCCTAGTTCTTATCATTTAAAATTTTAAAATCAGATGGTGACAGCCCTATTCCTACCAATTTTGTGGCAAACTTGCCAGCTATGCACCAACTGAAGTGGTTGGTGAATTTACCTTCATTAGATATTATGTTTTACTTCACAGTTAAAAATGAAATAAATATATCAAACGTTTATAAAGTAATATAAGCATGTAATAATTTAATTTCACATACCTGCTCCAAGTTTTTTTAGTAGTTTTTTGTAAAAGTTTAGGGACCCTTATGAAACAACGAACTCTAAACTTTACAGTTCAACTACAAGTTGTAACATGTCAGAATGTCATGGGTTGCCATAGATAAATTAGTGTTACCAAGTAATTAATTATTAATAAATTTAACCAGAAACTTACAAATTTTTGTTAAGAGAAATAAGGAAAAATCATATGTTACCAGCTACAGGTCACTTGTGGTAAATTTACCTTCCAACAGTAAAGTTGGCGGGTTTCACGGTACTGTCAAAAAAAAATTATACTAATTAATAATGATTATGATAATGATAATTAATACTCAGATTCTGAAAAGATATTCAGACTATTCCAGTTGCCGAGAGAAGTATCAGTCTTCACAGCCGAATGTATCGCTATATTAGAGGCGCTTGGTTTTATATTGGAGACCCATGCTCCTTCCTCGAGGATCTTAATTCTGAGTGATAGTCAGAGCGCCCTGGAGAGTCTCAAGTCCTCACCATTTAATCACCCTGATGACACCATATGCCTACAAATTAGGGAACGTTTGGTCAGGTGTAGGGATAGAGGAGTTGATGTCACAATGGCTTGGATTCCGAGCCATTGTGGCATACCTGGAAACGAATTAGCAGATAGGTTTGCAAAGATGGCCTTGGAGTCGGGAAGCAAAGTCCATTCGACCATCCCGGTTAACGATTTGCTGCCACTTGCTCAGGAGGGATTGTATCAGGAATGGCAGCTGCTGTGGGAGACCTCTTCTAGGTCTAAAGGCAGATTTTATGCTGCAATCCAGCCCCAAATATTCAAAAAGCCTTGGTTCTCCAGTATTAAACTGAACAAATTTGAGACCTCGTCCATTTGCCGTATGCGTATTGGACATGTCTGTTTGAGAGCACACCTATTTAAAATCAATGTGGTGGAAAGCCCATTATGCGACTGTGAATGGGCGGAGGAAGACCTAGATCATGTTTTTTTGCAGTGTCCAATCAATGACCGATATCCAGACTTTCTCAAGGACCTCCGTGGGTTGGGGGTTCAGCTACCTGTAAGCGTCCCATATCTTCTGGCCCTGAATTGCAGACCTATATTCAAGCTGCTCACTAGGTTTTTGGAGCTGAATGAGATTAAACTATGATTAACTGGTTTCTCTAGATAATATATATTTGCGTAAGTAGGTCTAAGCAAATGGAGTTTTGGGTTACTCTATGTGAAGAGTTCATACTGTTTCCTGGCGAAAACACTCTAAATGGGTGAAAAGCCAAACAAAATAAGAAGAAGAATAATGACGTATGGTTTGAATCATAGAGTATAATAATATTATATTAAAATGAACCATTGGTTGATAACCTCTAAAAACCACGTGTGGACACAAGGATGAACTGTCAAAAGAAAAGTAAACTTACCTAGATACTTTAATTTTATTTTGTTTCCATTGCTGCCTTACTACCAAAGTCTTCCTGGACCTTTGAGGAGTAGGTTCAACCACAAATGTTCACTGTTTTCCATTTTTTATAAAAAAAACTTTAAAAATAGTCAGAGCTACCGACAAAACCACAACACACAACTCGAAATAAAAAACAATATGGCCGCCACCTCCATGTAAAACAACGGCTTCTGATTGGTTGTAATGTATTTGACTGATTTTGATACCAAATATCTACAAATTTGACCACTTTTGAAACCAAACCTATATTTTGACATCGTTTTTTAGTACTTTTTATATGGATTTGACTGGTGTTGATGATGATGAGGTACCCTTTACTAATACAACAAAACAAAAGACTAACCTCAAAAAACGTCATTTTTGGATTTGACCATTTTTGATACTAATCGACACATATGTCACTCGGGTATAGTGTAGCTTCCCAATAGACCATTAAAGGTCACGTGGTCTTGTCTATGGATTTGCTTTTGCTTGGGGGGCAAACAGTCAGATTGCGCAAATCATCCTTGTAGGATGTTATGCCATAAGAGAAAAAAAAGAAAGTCAGACGACAAAATAATAACAAAATCAACACTGACAGTTTTTTTGATTATTAGGTATTCTTTAGGCGTTCCACCTAATATTACACCGTAATCGTCTGTTGTGTTGGGATGCCTGATGCCCCTCAATGATTTTTCTGTGACGTCATCCTTTAATGGTCTATTCAATGCAAACAATCAAATCTTTCCTCTTTATAATATTACTAGCTGACCCAGCGAACTTCGTACCGCCTAACAATCAATGAATAATTAATATTATTTTTAACTCCCGAGATTCCTAAACTTTTTTTCTCATAGACTTCTTCTTTCTGTGCCATGTCAGGTCCCCCCAACGTTGGCGATCACTCTGGCGAAAACCTCCCTGTCCTGAGCTGCTTTGAATAGGTCATCCACTGTCTGGATTCTGGTTCACTCTATAATGTTGCGTAGCCAGGACATCTGCTTTCTGCCAAATCCCCTTAAGACTACTTTCAAAAATTTGCTGGTTCCGGTGGACCCCCTGTATTTCTACCCTCCCCCCGTCACTAAATTTTCGAAATGGAATTTGAAATAATTCAAAAACTCCTTGGTTTTCTTACAGAGTATATTCTCACAGTACCGTTTTCTACCATGTAACGGGTATTTGTGCCAAATATTGTTTACTTTTAAAATATTACGCATTTAAATTTCTACCCCCCCCTACGCCGAATTTTCAAAATGGTATGAGTTCGAAATAATTCAAAAAGTGCTCGGTTTTCTTACAGAATATTTTCTCACAGTACCTTTTTCAATAATGTACCGGGTATTTGTACCGACTATTGTTTATGTCAATATCTGGTGCTTTTACCGAATATCCGATACTTTAACTATTATGGATTCGTGGATCCCCACTTACGACTCGAGCACTCGAGCACCCCCAGTTTTTAGTCACGCCATCGTAGACCCCCGTCGAGTCTCCCGGGAATCACTGGTAGTGTAAAAAAATAAAATTCATTTGTGTTGAACAATTATATTTAACTCAGATTTCTTTATAAATTATCTGTTGTACGTAATATAATATGTAGGTACTAATTTATTATTTTAGGTAAATACCTACTCATTCATTTTAAATTTATAAAAATACTTTCCATGATTTTTTCAAAATTGAAATTTCAGAACCAAAGATGTTAAATTGTATGGATAACGATTCTAATTTGAAAATGTATACAAAAATTATTCTATAAATAGGCCAATCTATAAAAAATCATCGTTGATTTTGTATGAATCTCCATATTGTATTATTTACAATGATTATTTATTGAAATTCAAAATATATGGCGTAAATAATTTTCTTTGTAATTTTGCTTCCCGTGAATTTGTAAGATATTTTAAGGAGAAGGATAATTCCGGAAGGAGAAGAATCCAACAAATCAGAGATGATTCAAATAGATACAGCCATTTTTGAGTTATAAATGGTGTAACACACACGACTTCCTTTTATATATTTAATATTTACAGCCCTGAAAAAGGCAGTGCGCTTAACGCCACTCTGGGGAAGTTCAAATTTATCAGACATTAAACCATTCCTGGTGGCCTCCTTTGCCAATGCATCCACATCTTCACTGGGTGTGATACCACAATACCCTGGATCCAGGTGATGATAACGTCCCTTCCCCTTACCACCTGATCATAAAGTTTCTTCCTTATCTCCAGGATAATACAGTTGTCATTAGATGAGCCAGACGCAAGAAGTCGTACCAGAGATAGTGAATCCGTAAAGATAATTGCCCTGTCTAATATGTGATTATCACACAAAATGAGGGTTCGACGCATAGCAGCACACTCTGCTGTGAAAACTGAGGCTTCAGGGGGAAGTTTCAATATGATTCTAGGTATATTAAGTTTTGGGATAAAAACCGCTGAGCCGGAATGATCAAATTCACATGTATTTATTCAACATTTATACAATATATTGCACAAAAAATCATAGAAAAAAAACTTCAATACGATATGTGAATAATTGTACTGGTTTAATTTTGTATTGTGCTGGTAGATTTTGTTGAACGTTTGATGAACGTACATGAGAACTGAAAGTTTGCTATTTGTAACTAATTCTTATATATATGTATTAATATTTCTAGCTGATTCTTATATGTGTGTTAATGTTATAATTATTGAAATCCGACCCTCCGCACAAGCATTTAGTTGCTTATGGAGGGAGCATTTTTACTGTGTGTTATATTGTTTTATTATTGTTATATCAATGTATACTGTGTATTTATGAATAAAATAAAAAAAAAAAATTATATTATCAAGGTGCAGCAAACTAGTAAGATTCTGTGTCTTGCCGCACGGTACAAATCATTGGCAGAATATTTGGAACTATGGGTAAAAATGTGGGCAAGAACAATCAACTTTTGAAAAGAACATAATTTATTTCATTGGAAGATATTTTAGATTTATTGTTGCCAATATTATCTATATTTGGAGAGAATTGCATAGCTTCCAAAGGGAGATCGTAGACAGGAGTAAATATATGATACTATTGAGGGGCTTGAAAAAGTGACGTGCCAAAATTGACGGGTTTGTTACTGTTGGAGGTTCCGTTGCATTTAACCGCGGTTTGTCTGGTGTTGCCACTGAAGGCACTGCTCAATTCTTGTTTTTGGTGCCTTCCCAGAAGACAAGTTGTTTATGGTGTACAACCTGAAGGCCGGGCCGATTGGTCTTCAACGAGTTTTGATTTTCTTCTCCATTCCTCCCCATTTTCTGCCAGTCTTTAATTCTACGTGAGTGCCACAATTCATGTCCTTCTTCACCTGGTCCATATAGGTGTCTCATGGTCGGCCTCTACTATTCCTGCCTTCGGTCTGACTCTCTGCGATGGTAATGAGCAGGCCTGGGTGCCTGACATTGTGGCCAATCCAGTTAGCTCTTTGTTGACTATTTTTTTTTTAAGGAGTTGCCTACTTTCACCTACCCTGATTAACGACTCTTCATTTTCGACCCATGGGTCTTCAATGTGCGTTTTAAGCACCATTTCTCAAAGCCCGCCAAGATTCCAATATTCTAGTTTTTTTGTTAAAGGCAATTCTTGCCTGGTTTATCCTACTTATCTTGCTAAGTATACAAATTCTTTTACTTGTTTGATACTCACTCCATTTATGAGAATGTTCGCAGTCACCGTATTAGTTTAAAGACTGAAAAGTTTTTGTGTTATGACCTATCTGGTTGTATAATGCTGAGAAGTGTGGGTGGCAATTCTGCCATCACATTTAAAAAAAATGTTTGTTTGATCTAAAAAAGGAACAAAAATAATATTTCCTAACACATTATTATCTAGCACGCACTAGGCTTACATGTAGGGAATGCAATCTCGACTCGAGATTGACGAATCGAGATCTCGTCTCAAAATTTGAAGTCGAGATTGAGTCATTCGAGATCTCATCAAATAATTCGACGAGATTTCTTGAGATCTCGATTTAATCGAGATTAGACTACTTTATAAAAATACCTTATTATTTGTTCAAAAAATGTTAAATTGAATAAAAAAAACTACATACCCATGTGACTGTTATTATTTTTGAAAATAAAACACAATAATAATTGAGCATAAATTTAAAAAATCAATTTTTATTAAAGAAAAGGTAAGTGTTGAGTCTCCATGACATTCTCCAAATTTTAGTACACTAAATATCTTAGCATGCTGAGTTTGTATAGTGTAAAGGCAGATATACGTATACACTATACAAACGCAGCAAGCTACAACATTTAGTGCACTAAAATTTGGGGAATGTAATGGGCACATTAGAAGAGATATCTATACTGTACGTATCAATCATGTTCGCAAGACTTGACCAGCGAGTTTTACAGTCTAATGTCAGTTGGAGGAGTTTTCCTATTTCTTCCTAGATATAAGGCTGTAGGACATCATTCTTTGTCGGCGAGTTCTTAAAAAACTTGACAAGTTTTCTAAGTTTCGATATAATTAATCGATATTCCAAAGCCAAATCTACTTTCCTTGATGGAAATGAAAAACGAAATCCATAGTCATCGTTGTCATCCTCTTCATCACTTCCACCATCTCTATCTGATTCTGTATTAGGCTGTCCATCTTTTTCTACTGACCTTAACAAATCTTTTTCCTCAAGCTCAGCATTCGATTAAATTTACTTGTAGTTACGTCCATATACACTTGGCTTGAGATGTTCTTAGACATAATAATTTCACTTGGTTAACTATCTAATGTTTTAATAGTAATTAGTTAAGTTAGTTATCATATTTACTGGAGAAAGCTAAGTAAACAATATTTTAATAATACGTACATTTTTCATGCGCGCTCAATCTCGATCAATTTGGTCGAGATCTCGAACGATATTTTAAAAACGAGATTACCTAGCTTCGAGATTAAATCTCGAAAAATTACTCGAGATCTCGCGAAATCAAGATCTCGCGAGATTGAGATTGCATTCCCTACTTACATGAGAGGGAGAAATGGAAAGAATATATTATTTATTTCATTTATTTATTCCATCTTACAACTAATACACAACATTATTGGTTTTGCATAAATGCAATTTCTGATATAATTTACAAGAATAATCTGAGATAATGAAATTCATATTTTTAGTAAAATTATTTGGTATGGGATTTGGCTCTACTGGTAAACCCTTCATATAAATAACTTGATCATCCCAATAAATAAATTCTAGTATTTTGTACAAAATACACCAAATATAAGATAGTCAGAGCTTGCATTTATACAACTTAACTTAACTAAAACTACAACAAATATACACTTATTCTTGCATCACATCAGAGAATGTTAAATGACAATGTCAGAACATATTATACAAAGGAAAATACAGCTTTATTAATCAATACAATATCTGCACCTTGCAAAACTTTATGATAAGAATAACTGTGTGTGTGTGTGTGTAACCTCTCAGGAAGGTGTTTTAATACATAACCAATTAACAAAGATTGTCCATACGTATAGTATTTCCAATGAAACTTTGCCGCAGCCATCTTGCCAGCTACATGGTGTACACCTAATATTGTATACAATAATATTTTTTTTTTTAAATTTCAAGACTAAGTTATCAAGTTTAAAAAAAAATATTATTATATATCTAATGTTTGTATCCATTTAGATTTTATAATAATGTATAACGAAAAATGAGTTATAACCATTTAGTTATTATTTTAAAATGATAAAATGCATTTCCTATACACTCAACATCACATCAGAAACCCAAAAAATCATGATGTTTTATTTTCTAATGATGCTTGGGGGCAAAAATAACACATTTGTATACTATACTATACCCTCACGCCGTGTCCCAAGTGGGGTAGGCAGAGAGAACGGAACGCCAAACAGATCTATCTTTACACACTTCCTTCGCTTCCTCCACATTCATACAGTTTCTCATACACGCACGTCGGTTCCTCTTACTCAACACGCGGCCGTCCTTGAGAATTTGATCCACGTGATCAAGCCACGTGGTTCTCGGACGCCCGCGTTTCCTCATACCCTTTCTTTCAGATTCCGCGTTTCCTCACACATTTGTTTTACGTAAAATATGTAAAAATAAGAATAATGTGTTTATTTATTTTTTTACATATATTTATAGCTTTTGACATGTTAACAAATTAAAAAAGAAAACAACATAAAAAAAAAACAATTAGGTACAGTCTTATTAATAAACGTAGATTAAATTTCTAGAAGGAGATGAACCACCGATCAGACAAAAAACGTATTGATAAACGTTGATCAGCGTAAACCTAGTTTAAAAGTGGTTGATCCGCCTCTCGAGGTGGTTTAAATCGGCGTCATCTGCCCGCCATGTTGGATTTTACGTCAGATGTTTGCTATGCGGGTTTACATGTACGTTTTGCAGTTATTTTTTTTTTTTTTTTTTTTTTTTAAACCAGTTACACACTTCAGACAACACATACAAATAAATACAAACAATTATAATCATTACAAGAGACCATGCATTGCCCAATTTAAAAGTGTATACAAATTAACTATTTGATATATTTCATTAGCCCATAAGGTTGTCATGTAATATAAAAAAAAGAACAAACAATAATAAAATTATTAGAGATAAAGCATTAATCCTAAAACAAACAGTAATCACCATCAATCAATCCAATACTGGATCAATACACAAACATACAAGAATAGTAAAAACATAACAACACATTACAAATCAAATATAAAATTTAAAATTATGATAGTCATGTTAACATCAATCGAGCACAGCAAGTAAGGGAAAGGGAAGGGAGGAAACTCATCGTAATGCAGAAGGATAGTCGCATCAAAAAACAATTTTAGATTATTAATCCTGCACATCATCTCGCAATTTGCGCAGTATAGACATCTTGAAGCCATTAGGGCTGAGAGCGAACATGTCAATGTCACAAAATTTATTATTGTAGCTATTCATTATACGGTAGAGAGGATTTCGCAAACCGGCGTTTGTATTAGCTCTACTTAAGTTAAGGGGCCGGTAAGATCTTCTTTCTGAGGGGACACGAAAGTCAATTTTGGTTAATAATTGGGACACACTCAACTCCGAAGTACACACCTTCTGTAGAACGCATGCGTCAATAAGCTCACGCCGCCCCGACAACTCCATCAAACCACCACTGTACCCATCACCATATCTACGTTTGCACATTCTCAAAAATTTGCGTTGAATACGCTCTATTGCCGTAATATATTTATCGTACATTGGATTCCAAATGGTCGAGCAATATTCGAGCATATTTTACAATTTATCGGAGTTGGTTTGGGTTAAAAATACGCTTAAGTAGTATCCGAATGTGAATTTAATTCAATCAATTGTTTTTCTTGTGATAATAGACACTTTTTTCGTGTGACAGAACACCAGTTTCTTAATT
The DNA here is from genome assembly GCA_947579605.1 of Athripsodes cinereus. Taxonomy (NCBI): domain Eukaryota; kingdom Metazoa; phylum Arthropoda; class Insecta; order Trichoptera; family Leptoceridae; genus Athripsodes; species Athripsodes cinereus. The sequence continues at coordinate 11,393,083 of OX388308.1, read as the reverse complement.
TGTTTTTTGATAGACGCATTTAATTGTTTCGTGACAAAGATACTTTTTTCCATGTTGTATGAAAGTTATATTGATTGATTCTGAATTGAAAATTATTCCTGTACATCATTTGAATGTAAAAGGGAAAGCAGAAAATAAGATTTTACTGATGGTTAGTAATACATATTGTGTGCAGTGTTATGTTATACCCATATCACTGATTGTGTGTCAGATTATGATTTATTTGATAAATGAATAAAATGTCATTCCATTATTACATTTGCTTTTCAATTATACAAACCTTCCTCATCATATTTTATACTTCAGTGTGTTTGGGTACAAAATGTCACATGAAAAAACCAATACAGTGGAACCTCTCATAACGAGTACCTCTCATAACGAGTAATTCGCATAACGAGCAAAAAAAAAGTGAAAAAGTTGCTCCCATAAAAATGGATAATTACATATTTGTCATAAATTCATATTTTTATTTAGGTACGTTTTTTTTCCTAATCTAAATTGTATTTTAAGTTGTAACACTCTTTTATAAGTAATTTTATTTGAATAAACTTTAATAAAAAAGTTCTCCAAGAATACTTATTCTTTCGGCATGGAACGCATTATTGTATTTTACATTGATTTCTATAGAAAAAAATGTTTCGCATAACGAGTAAGAGTCTGGAACGAATTAAACTCGTTATGAGAGGTTCCACTGTAAGATAATTTTGACAACCGCTTGTTTGTTTTGAATTTGTCTGTTTACCAGCGTCGTGTAACATAGCAACCAACATAATAGAGCGAATTTTCGAGTTGCCATATGAAATCCTTTATATAAAGTACAGATGTCTATGGTACGGATTAAATATTTTTATTAATAAAGAAAATTTGATCGGTGGTTTAAACGCTTATAGGCGGATCACGAAATTAGTGGTTCAACCATGGTTTGGCGGATTTTTATTAATAAGACTGTTAATGTGTCGAATCAAAAAAGTGGTTATACCTCATTTTACATTATAGCTTATTAAATGTATATGGATACAAACATTAGATATGAGTAGTCCACTTGAAACACCGCTGTCAAAAAAAATTTTTTTTTTGTTTTTAATGGCAATCTATTATTCATCTTAATTATTGTTAATAACAAAAACTAAACTCCATCTAAATGCATTATTTTCCATACAATAAGTGATAAAATTTGATATAATTTTGCAAAACTTGCTATGTTAAACATTTGTCCACTTTCAAAACTCCCTATGTTACCTGTCACCTTGCAAACGCCGCTATGTTCAGAGTGAACTCTGGCAAATCCCGGATCTCAATGTATGTCACTGTCACATTGATGTAAATCTATTTGTGTTTTTGGCGGGTGTATTTTCTTAAATAAAAGAAATAGTTTTTTTGTAAAAAAATATGCAGAAGTGTTGGGTTAATAATGAATTTACAAGAAGAGGTAGTTCTGTTTTCACCAGCTGGAAAGGGACGTAAAAAGATAGTCAATAAATTGTCATGGAAAAGAGAACGCGAAAAGTTAAAAAGGTGAGGTTATAAAATTTGTATTGCTTTTTTTGGTATGTATTTTTCTTTTATCGAATGTAGTTTAGTTATAGTTATTAGTTCTAATTAACACCTCTTGTTAGTCAGGATTATGAACATATTTGTATAGCTATTATAATATTTAAAAAAATTAATAAACGTACTTAATGGTTGTTTTATAGACTTAAATTTTTTAATTTTAGACATACGACAACGGGACCACCAATGATACCATCTTGTGTGCATCCAAACAAAAAGCAAGGATACAAATGTAATGAGTTATCTGTCCAGGACTTCAGTAAATTTGACAGACATTTCTATTCAACATCAAGTAAGATCGCTCAAGATACCTATTTGTTAAAATATTGTAAAATTGAAACTCCAAAAATAAGTTCCAAAAAGAAAAGTACGTATTATATGCCCAAGTATAACACCTTAGGCAAAAATAAACACCAGATAACTCTGAAAAAGGTCTGCCAGAAGGCAGTAACCACACTTCTAGGTATATCGAAAGACAGAATCAACAGAATTTGCAAACGGCACCATGTTACTCAATTAATGCCGACTGAAAGAAGAGGGGGAGATAAAAGGTCTCAAAAGTATGAATCTCACACAGAGTCAGTGAAATCATACATTAAAGACCACAAATCATTAGTCACATTATCAACAGTAGGGGAGAAGTGGCATGAAAGGGCCAGGTTTTGAAAGGGCCAATCGCTGTCGGATTACCTTGCGATATGATTACTACGCATTCTTTTATTTGTTTTGGTGGCAACAATGGATGTCTCTTTCCCGCTATTAGTTGACAGTTCGGCGACACAGTGTAAACGGATTGTCTGCGCTTGTTGTTTTCTCACCAGAAAAGTAAGTTTTTTACGTTTATTAATTATTTTTTTCACTCTGATGTTAATGATTTGTATAAAATATCTTATGATTCAGTGCAATATATACAGCCTTTGCTTCAATTATTTGATTAAGTTCTGTGTAACATCATACTATAAGTAGGTGGATATTGAGGTTATTTTATTTTGATAAGCAATGGAAGGGCCGGCCCTTTCAATGCATGGCCCTTTCATCACGACGTTCTTTTTTTATTTTAAACTTGATTTCATTTATTTCTTGTGGTTTTTTGCAGATTTGTACTTACTTACCAAAACAATGAATAATTCAACCAAATCTAAAAGAATTCGTCCGTCCAAATGTGATATAGAGAATGCTGTCAAAGAAGTTTTAGAGAAAAAAGTAAGAGTTAGATCTGCAGCTTTGTCTTTTAACATAGGAAGGACATACTTAGGAAGAATTATTATAAGAATTAAATCTCGATATAGAGTTTCAAAGGAAGGACTGGATTTTATCAAATCCCAGCAAAACCGTAACAATATACCAGGTAGCACAGTTGGCTAACGATGCCTTTATGGCAGCATTCAACATACAAAATATCACAAGTGGATTCCGTAAAACTGGGATATATCCCTTTAACCGAAATAATTTCACTCAAGAGGATTTTAATGCTCAAATGTTACTGATAGACAAGATCCTTCTGAGATACGACCTACAACATCTTCACAGTCGCCCAGGCTCTTAACATCTCCAGATCTTTAAGAAGTACAACCTACAACTTCTTCTCTGTCGCCCAGGCGCTTAAAATCTCCCGAGGATGTACGACCTTTTCCAAAAGCTGGTGCAAGAAAAACAGGCCAACCTAACAAACGCAAAGGAAGGACATCGATAATTACGGATTACCCCCGAAAAAGACAAGCTCTTGGAAATGGAACGAAAACGTAAAGGAAAAACAAAAAGAAATTCAGAAAATAAAAACCAAAGAAAAACTGCTAAAAGCACAAAAAGACAACTGTATGCCGATAATGATTCCGAAACTTGTCTAGAGGAAAGAACTTCTTTACACGATTCGGATTCTTTAGATACCAGTTCTGGTGAAGAAATCGTAATACCTAGAAAAAGAAAAAGAACCATGGCAATACCTGTAAAGAATGCGGATAAGATAACTGAAAATAATTCTTGTCCAGTATGTAATGAGGACTATTCACAAAGTGCTGTGGATTGGATGAAATGTAAAGTATGTCAATAATATAAAAAGTAAAAAAAGTACAAATGTGGGCCCATGAGTCATGTGGAAAGAAAGGTCTTTACAACTTCTTTTGCTCAAAATGTTTTTGAGTTGGTTGGTATGAGTCCATGTTTCTTTTCAGTTCCTTTCCAAATTTTTAAATATCAATTTTATTTATGTGTTTGTTACGTTGAGTTGGTTGGGGTTTATGTTTTGTTATTATTTTTTATATTATTAGAACTAAGAATATTTTCTAAAATTTTCTAAATGTTATTATATATTTTTTTATTTTCTTATAAGATGATGCTAAAAATTTTAACTATGTTTTGGTACATTGATATTACCAGGAGTTTGTGCTGTTTTTTTATCAAATATGTTTATTGTAAACCACTTTTGTTAAATAAAATGCCTTAAGTATACTATAATCTTTTGATTATTACACCGGCCCCTTCAACACCTCCTATGGCCCTTTCAATACTACCTAGCTATGAAAGGGCCAATTTTTGAATATTGTTGGAACTAAAAAAAGTTCCAGTTCCTATTAGCAAATATGACAATTTTTAATTCAATTTTAATGCTAAAGGACTACACTTTAAAATACTGCACCTAAATACTGCATTAAATTCCTACTGACAATAAAAATATGATGCAAATAAAAAAAGTGGCCCCTTCATGCCCCCTCTCCCCTACAATACCTAGGTTTCAGTTTAAGCATAAAAAAATTATTCCATTATAACAAAAATCACAAGATAGTTAAATATGAATTCTTTTGTCGCATATTTAACAGATTTTTCCATTTGAGTTTCAAATCACCCCCAACTGACGCATGCTCTAAATGCATAGAGTTAAAAGGAGCTATAAGAAGAGAATAAAATCAAAATTCAAAAGTGCTACTGATGACTCAACACAGGATTCATAAACTGAAAGCTCCAGTGTTTTACACAAGACTCGGGTGTGAAAATGAAAACGAAATAACCTTTTCCTTTTACTGTCAAAAAAACTTAATATTACAAAAGGTGCCAGACCAGAGTGCCTACTTCAGTCGGCAGCTCTATGTATACAACTTAACTATATGTGAAGGAACATCACACGCACAACAAACTGAAGCAAATACATACATATACACATGGATGGAAACGGAGGCAGCCAAAGGATCAAATCAGATTGCTTCTGCGATGTACAATCGATTAATGAACACACTTTGAGCCCTCTATTAGTCATATACGATTATTTTGTGACAGGTGTGGAGGCCAAAACAAAAACAGCATTGTTTTGAGTATGTTGGCAAATTGGTTGCAAACGAAATCCCCACGACAAATCGAACAAATTACTGTATTTTTTCCAGTTGTTGGACATTCATTTTTGCCTCCAGACCGAATTTTTAGAAATATAGAAAGAAAAATCAAGGACCAAGAGGTGATAGTGAAACCACAGGAATATTTTGATATTTTCCGAAAATTTGGTACAGTTCTCGGACTTGGTGTAGACTTCAATTTTTATGACTGGAAATCTAGTGTACAGAATGTTGTCAAACCAACAGGGTCTTGGCACTTTAAATTTAACGAGTCAAAAAGATTTTTTAGTTTGAAGAATATAACAAACAATAGAATAACCATAAAAGGTGAACCAAATTACATTGCTAAGCTAATTGAATATGGAAATGTATGTAAAAAGGGCAAGTCTTTTAGAGATATTCAACCATTAATGATGGGGATTGGGGAAAATGTAGTGAATTCTGCAAAATTACAAGATGTAAAGAACTTACTTTGTAAGCATTTTGGTGAAGATTGGCCAACTCGCGATAATCTAAATTTTTATTAGCTGAAACGGTGGCTACAGAAAATCAAAATGTCGATGAGACTGATGACGAAGGCACCATGATGGCCGAGGAAGTTAATATTAGAATATAAGGAATAATAAACACTCTGATCGAGTCTCCTTGCTCCTTGACCAACAGCCTGGAATTCATTTATTTAACTGCAAAACTTGCTATGTTTATTTCGTTCAACTGCAAAACACGCTATGTCATTATGAACTGTTTCAAAACTCTCTATGTTAATAAATCAAATGTTTTTGTGTTAACACTTTGGAAATCCATTATAATTAAAATGATTTTTATCTCTATGTTAAATTTATATGTAAAAATAAAAGAGAAATAAACATACCTTCGGTTTATTTAACATTATAAATTGTTTCCAAGTACTCAAATCTATAATAAATAACAATGAACACGACAAAATATAGCTACCAGAAAGAAAAAAATCTTTTTTTTTTATTTCCCGAAAAAAGTGATTTTTTTAACATAGCGGAGTTTGAATGTGGACTACTCATATAATAATATTTTTTTAAACTTGATACCTTGGTCTTGAAATTTAAAAAAATAATATAATTAATTGTATACAATATTAGGTGTACACCATGTAGCCCGCAAGATGGCAGCGGCAAAGTTTCATGAGAAGGTCTATAACAAGACGCAACATTTAAGATGCTTTATTAATCGCAACTAATGAGTTTCATTTTTTGAAATTTTGGTTACATTAAATTTAGAAAAAAGTTGATTTCATGTTTGTTTTAAATGCAAGGAATATTTCCTATATATTAATCTTGGCCTGACATCAAGTAGTTAACTGCCTGTAATCTGTTTCATCTTTATTATCATGCATATTACACGTCATTCTGAAATTACTGTATTGTAGCCACACATCATGGCTGCTCCAATGATGAAGTCACTATCATTCTTAAATTTATGCATGTAATTCAGCTGGTGTCTGTTTTCAATTGAGTTTTGCCGTTGGTATTGAACCATATTTAATGGGCACCTATATCAAATGTACATATATATAAATATATCGTCGCTGCACATAAAATTCGAACTATGTGTCAAAATTGGCAAAATGAGTTTTTTACATCAATCGATTCGATTTTTTTTTCTCTTTCATCTGAAATTTGAGCTATGTGATTAAATTAAATATTAAATAAATTATACGGAAATTAAATACGAACTATGTTTTAGCATAGAAAAATATGCACGAAAAATATGAGCTATGTGACCATTAAAACACAGTTCATTTTTAATATGCATAATATTTGTGTCTATGGTCACATAGCTCGTATTTTCTATGCCATTATTTTTATGACAGTTGTGAAGTACGCCGTATAGTCTTGTTTAAAAACCTGTTTTTGAGTGAAATATTTATAAAAGGACAATAATATTATCAGTGCTCGTTAATTATAACAGTTTTTTTTCACTAAAGGTAAGAATCTTTTATATATTTATCAAAAACTAGCGCATTTATTTGTTATTAATATTATGCTGTGTGATACACATGGTCTCGTATTTTGTTCTTCACTTTGCCTGAAATAACATTGATAATATCAGAGTAACATTATTTTTTTTCTAATCTTTGATATTACATATCCATTAAATGTTTTTATTAATATTTTTCAGTAACGTGGTCACAGAATATTTGAAGAATTTCTATCGCAAAGTACCTGCCATTGCAGCTAATGACAATCTTGTTTTTCTTAGGATTGTAAGTGTAACATGTCATATTTACGTGTATTTATGTGATTTAATAGTACATTTTAGTCCAGATTAGTTACAAGCAAGTTGTATAATATTATACATTAAGTTACCCAATCTTGAACAACCCTTGGGATTGAAGACTTGTTCATTTATTTTGTAGTATACTACTTGGAGTGTTGTTACTGTATAATTATTTTACTGTATAATTAGTTAAATACAAGCAAGTTTTTTTTTTCAGAAAATTGAACCGTGTGTACGCTTTGTCATTGACAAACAGCCCAGACAAACAACAAAAGCGTTCACTTAAGAGTGAAATTAATTAAGGTATAATATATTATTACTATTGGATATTATTTTATTAATGCCTCTGAAGTCGCTTAAATATAAACCTAGTTCCAAGCCTTACTATATTAATATAATATAACACTTTATTTGAATACCTTCAATGTGTATTATAGTATGTTTTAATTAAAATTTATAGTTTAATACTGTAATTAATGTACCGAAGTCGAACAAAAACAATGATACGTTTAGTTTGCAAAAACTATGATCCAAGCAAGGCAAATTCACCTTCTACGAGTGGTTGTCAACAAATCATTAGTGAATCTGTTGCCAATGAGGTGACGACAACGTTATCACCCACAATGGAAGTATGTCCAGTAACCGAGTCCAACTCGACTGTTCAAGACATCAGCTATGAGATACCACTCACATTCCATGACGTGTCATCACAGACATGTCCAGTAACTGGAAATCTCATTAATTGCATAAATGATTTGTCTTACAATTATGATGAGCTACCCACTCAACTGCAGTCCAACTCGACTATTCAAGATGATTTTTCTGGCAATGATGAACAACCGACTGATAACTTCAATGTTCTCTGTGAAACCACTGGGGAGTGGAATTTACAGAACGTAAATGTTGATGAAGATACAACAATATCAGTCACACAAAAGGTGAAGAAACACCACAAGAAAAGAGCATTGGGGCAGGAATATATTGGGTATGTAAAGAAAGATGGCAAATACAGGCAAATTGAAAAGAAATCTGCAAAATTGATGAGGGGACGATGCCAACATAAAAACCCTAAATCCGTCACTGCTAACTCTTTCTGCTGCCAAAATATAAGCGACGATGATCGAAGCCACGTTTTTAAAAAATTTTGGTCTATTAGAAGTTGGGTTGAAAAAAAGGCTTTTTTCAATGGTCTCGTGTTATCAAGAGTTATAAAAAAGCGACGATCTACCACTCAAACAAGTCCAGCTACAAAAAAAATGCATGGGTATGATATATATTTATTTTCAAAAGATGGCATAAAACATAAAGTGTGTCAGAAATTTTTCATAAATACACTAGCTATAAGCCATGCCATGTATGTAAGGTGGAGTAGTACATTGAATGAGTCTCTCTTGACAGCTGATATTGAAAATACTCCTCCGAAGAAAACTAAGAAGACAGACAAGAAAGAGAGCGTTGTGGGGAACGTTAAACAGTGGTTGGATCTGTTGCCAAAAGTACCCAGCCATTATTGCCGCAGAAACTCAAATAGAAAATATGTGGAGTCAACGTTTTTATCCAAATCACATATGCTGTCTGTGTACAATACGTGGTGTGTTGAATCTAATCTGCCAACAGTGGGTAGAAATGTTTTTACAGAAGTTCTAAAGTCTGAAAATATTTCTATCCACAAACCACGCAAGGACCAATGTGACATATGCATTGGTTTTGAACTTGGAACCACGGAGAAGCAGGTGTTTGAAGAACACATAATACGAAAGGAACAATCAACAATAGCGAAGAAAAATGCAAAAGAATCTGCTAATGACACCACACTTGTCTTGACGATGGACCTCCAAAGTGTCCTCCTGTGCCCCAAGTTGATGGCATCCGCAGTGTATTACAAACAAAAATTACAGCTCCATAATTTTACATTGTACTCGTTGAATAATGCAGATGTCACGCTATATGCATGGCATGAAGCCGACGGAGGAGTGACGGCGAATGAGTTTACATCGTGCATTATAGATTACCTAAAGAATTTATCGCCATCGTATAAAAAGGTAATTTTAATATCTGATGGGTGCAACTATCAGAATAGGAACAAAGTTCTTGCAAGTGCTTTGAGTGATTACGCCAAACAGATGTCTATAACAATAGAACAACTATTTTTGGAGAAAGGACATACAATGATGGAGGCGGATAACGTACACTCAGTACTGGAACACTATTTTAAACCACCTATATTTTCTCCCAGCGACTACATTTCCAGAATGAAAATAGCACGACCAAAACACCCGTACGTTGTTAAGAATATCCATTTTGACTTTTTTTTTAAATTATGATGCATTGTTGACTAATTTACCTTCTCTAAGGCCAGGAAAGAGAGTGGGAGATCCTGTGGTGACAGATTTGAGGGCCTTAAAGTACTCGCCATCTGGAGACATTTTTTATAAAATTGATGTGACAAAGGATTGGTTAGAACTCCAACATTGCCATAAAAGTGGATACACACCACCACTTCCTCTTTACAATTCACCCATCCCACTATCCGAATCGAAATTCCGGCATCTTCAAGAGCTTAAAATGGTCATAGATAAAGATCATCATCCATTTTATAATTCATTGACTCATCTGTAGTTGATTTTTTAATGTTTTATTATATTTACCAGCTTTTAATATTTTATTATGGAACTATTATTTTATTTTTTACTCTTTAAGTAATATTTGATACAAAATACACTTGAAAAATTCCATTTTTTTTTTTATTTCCTTGCAATGATTCATTAATACCTATCACAAGTATCCAGAATGTGTAAACTGTTGAGTGTGTGTTAAATTAATATCATTATAAAAGCAATGTGCTTTGCTCTCAACACCAGACTTGTTTAAAAATTATACTAATAATAGTCAAAAGTAGCCAAGGTTATAGGATATGTGAATGAATGGCGTTGGTAATAGGTAAGTATATATTATAGGTATGTATGTTATGATAGTACAACATACAAAAATATAATTCTTCATTAAATAAACTTCAATATCTTGTGACAAAATTTGTCAAGTACATTGAATAATGCACACTCTGCACCAAACTTTGAGTGTTATGAATGTGATGGAAGTGAAAGATGCTGATAAAAATCAGAAATTATGGCATCCAATCCATTTGACCTACCCTCCAAGGGTACCCTATAAGTGTTGAATTTAAAAGTTACATTATCTTAATTTTGGCAGTTGGCTGGTATAAAATATGGACTATGTGACATAATGCGTGCATAGAATACGAGCTATGTAATTTTTTTTTTTTAAATGGTGTTTTGGTTATGATTATAAATAAAATATGGTATAAAAACATTAACGTGATAAGTAAAATATAAACCTTAAAATATTTTAGAAGACAGATAGGTAAAATTTCACTTGTTGATTTTTTAAAAAGGTTTTTTCTCATTATCTCAAAACAGAGATTTAGCACATACCTAACTCGAATTTAATATGCAGCGACGATATGCAAAATGATTTTTTATTTGTATAAACTGGAATTACTACACATACGAAAGTGTTAGTATGATACATTTAATGATAGGTATGGTTTTAATCGCAAGATATGCATCAGTTGCAGGGTAGAGAAGAAAGCATTAGGTGTTCTGACAGTTGAATATTATTGCATTTAAGTTTTTAGGGCCCACTGACAATTTACTACAAATGATATGTCCGATTTTGATTGTATGATACTCAATATGGAAACACATTTGTAAACAAACAGAAATACATAATAATAAATAAGCTATATTATGTTCATACAGAGTATTTGATACTACATATTACTTACATAATGTCAAACAGTGTAATCAAGGGAAAGAGTTTACTGTACATTAAAAACTTTTCTAATATCCTATAAAATTGGGGAGTGTGAGAACAAAAAATACATTCATTCTCATAAATTTCAAACGGTAATTCCCTAGAACTATTAAAACCAAAGATATTATAGCTGAACAAATTGTGAGTCAAGAGAAAAGATAGATAAAATCTATTAGGTACAAGTTCACTAACGGCCGGTCTCAATAAGCGATCTATCTCCGAACTTTTGTTAAAAATCGATCTATCTTTCCGTTTCAATAAACAAAGCTGAGATAGAATCGCTATCCAAAATCTCTATCTATCTCTCGGAGTGTTGCGAGTTATAGAATGTATGGAAATCAACGAAAATGCGTTTCAATATCCTATCTCAAGTTGTTTGTCGTATCCGTGGTAACAATTTTTTTATATTTTGTTATCGCCGGATTTTGGCAGATTAGTTCCGTTTGACAGTGGAGTTAAATGTTTTGACTTTTTGAGGTTGTGGTAAAATAAAAAATGTTTTCAAGCAATGTAGAATTATTCGAAGCTGGAGTATTTTATTCCGACGAAGATCCTAAGAAGCAATACCTGAGAATTGATTATATGTCCGAACTTTCGAGCAAAGAGTTCACATACCGGTTCCGTTTGAACAAGACTGCAGTGAATAATTTGTTGACAGAAATAGTGTACATATCCTATAAGCTTCTTTATTCATATGTTATGTCCACAGTTAATACATTATTCTTTAGTCATTTCATCAACATCACCTAGGATAGATAGGAATAAATAATAAAGTCTAATATGTAAACATTTTTTGGTTTTAATTGATAGCTAAATAAATATTTTAACATAAAACAAAACTAATTTATTATTTATCCATATTGTTTATTGTTTATTGTAAATCATTCCCCATAGGCCCCTTACAGGACACTTGGGTTCATCATAATTACACAGGATAAAAAGAATAACATTAAAAGAATACATGAAAGAATACAAAGTAGTAAGGCATCAAAATCGAGACAAAACAATGAAAATTGAGTAAAAAAGTTGCCGAACATATAAATTTGAACATAAATACATGTATATATAGGAAAGGATACAAATATGGAATAGGTCATTAATATGGAACACTCCAGTATTTATACATTACAGCCATTGCCATATGTTAATTTTACATTAAATCAATTATAAATGGTATAAACATCCTATTTTAAAAATAAATTCAAAAGGTTTGACAGTAAGTCAAAAAAATATTGTGTGTTGAAATATTGCTTGTTTTTTTTCGACTTTTTGTGTCAATTTCACTTGAGTAAAAACTTTTTTTTCATTGTAATATTGATCATTTACATTAAATGATATGATGTATTATATAGTTTCCTTTATATTTACAGTGTGATATGTTTTCTCTTATCGAATAAAAATGCATTTATATAACCTCAAAGTAACAATAGCATAGGTCATTAATATGGAATACTCTTAGTGGTACAAATATGGAACGTTCCGTAGTGTATTCCATAATAGTGACCACATTTTAATTATATCTATTCCAAATAAAAGTTCATTTTATTCATATATTTATAGATACTGTATACAAAAAAAATAGATTCTAGATAATTGATAAATTAAATTTTTGTATATTACATATCAGTGACCCTATTCCATATTTGTGACCCGTTTTAGAAAATCGCAATTTTCTCATATTTTGTATAACATTGTTTATCTCATATTTTAGTGCATATTTCTTCCTTTTAATGTTATAAACATGTAAATATATGTTACTGGCTTTAACTAAATTCATTATAATGTTAGTTTTCCTTAATAAATAAAAAATAAACAGTAAAACGTAAATGGTATTCCATATTTGTATCCCTTCCTCTATATTTTATTTAACAAAAACACACGGCACAAGCCTTTTACATGTTTGGATACAATTATACTAATATAAACATCAATCGCTTCCTGGCAGCTTTCTTCAAATTCTCCCACTTCAGTCGCAGCTGCTCAGGGCGCCGAAAATCTCATGTGTCAGCAGAATATTGGCTCGCAATCGCCTCATCTTTTAATTTGTTGTTGGTTGCGTTGGTGGATTTGGTAATAATCGCTTTAAATTGTTTGATTATATCTAACAACAACAACACCTGGGGCCTGAGTCAACAACACACTTTCGTCTCACGTTCCCGCTCCGTTAGCGTTCGGGTGCAGATGATGTTGCAAGCAAGTGTCAATTTCGTTGCTAAGATACACAATAGTTACGAAAATTAACACTTTGGCGCACCATCGTCTGCACCCGAACGCTAGCGGAGCGGGAACGTGACGCGATAGTGTGTTGTTGACTCAGGCCTCTGGTCCTTTCCAAGAGGTTTTGCTTTCACCTGAAATTTAAGGCATTTATTTATCAGATATACATCAAGGCTGGTGTTATTTCTTACAACTGCACAGAACGGTGACACGGATTCCAGCATACAATATAATACTACATATATATGATCATTAAAAAAGAAAACAATATTATTACTTACATTTAGTGATGATTCCATATTAATTTTGTTATTTACAAATGCAGCAGACAATACACGCACCGAAAAAGATTCCCTCAGCGCACGATGAGAAATGAAAATAGGAAATTTCACACGGTAACTATGGTAACGCGGACCATAGAGACGAAATTCTATGGTCAATCGGCGGGAACAGCAATAGGAACCCTATCTATCTCTGGCCACGAACTTTTCCTTTATTGAGACGCGGGTCGAAGATAGATACAAATTGGCATTCTATCTCGGATCGCGTTGACAAGGCTATCTCGGTTATGTTATTGAGACCGGCCATATGATTGCAAAATGGATTATAGTTAAATCACTTTGGTGTTGATCATTCCACTTAGGCATGTTTCACTTTTTGTCAGCCGCTTTACAAGCTCAGCTCTGTGTTCTCAAAACAGCGCAAGCAATCAACTATGCACAGTTAAAGTATCCACCAACACGCTGGATAAAATCACCAGTTCATTCATTCACACCCTGCATTATTTTGCACTGTAGCTTCGGCAAAAAATAATACTGCCAGGACTTGTAGAATAGAATTTTGATTAGATGTATTAAGAGCCAATTTCATAAATAATAATAAGTATCCTGATAATTAACAAACTAATGATTGTTACTCGGTAGTTTTTTTCAATGACTATCTGTAAATATAATATTATTTACCTAACAAATCTATTGTGTTTTACTAGTGGTCGCATAGCCAGGAAACTTATATATCTACTCTTTATTGTATTAATAATAATAATTATTATTGTGGAAAAACTACCGCAAGGGCCCATTCAAGAACCATAACACCTGAACAATAGGGTTTCTAACCTCACCATGATCACCTCCACACTCTCCAGATTCCTACTGGTATTCTAGGGTACCTACACAAAATAATGAGGTGGAAATAAATCTTTGTGTAGTGTTGCTGCAGGTGGATAAATCGGTAACTTTAGTTTCCTACTTTCATATTTGTACTGTAGATATGAAACAAAATAGTAAATAAATATGTTAAGTTGGCAAGATATTTTTTTGGAACAAATGGACATGGGCACAATTATCTATAAAAACAAAACAGTGAAATGAAAGATAGTTGGAAATGTTTACATTTCCACATAAAGTGGACACTGATTGAGGTTCAATCCAAATAGTAGATAATTTTTACTTCCAAGTATACAGACATGACATCACAATAGACAGAGTCACTTACTTAATTAATCTTAATAGAGACGTAACAAAAGCACAAGCATGCAGTGAAGTGGTGTTCCCATCTGGCGAATATCGCGAATTTCGTTTGCATAAAAAACAAAGTTCGCCGGACACCCATTGATCGTCACACCTATTCACATGGTCCACCGATATAGATACGATCTGTCAGATGCGCTTTGATTTTAATGTTGTTTTCAAAATGGCAGACATCGAGATGGTGATCGCGAAGTGTTTATTATGAGTTGAAAATGTTATAGTAGAGGTTATAAGGTGCCTTTTAATTAAGGAAACAAATGCCACAAACCAACAACAAAACTGTCACAAAGCGGGAAACATTATAAAATTTATATGTTATAAAGTTTTTACCATAGTTACAGATGCCGCGCGTGTCTACGCATGCGCGCATCATTCAACCAGCTTTAAAAGTTGGAAGGTGGTCAACTTGAGATGATATCGTTTCTACTGGTTTTTATCGTTTCAGATTAAATGTTTATTTGTTCACACGGTTCAAACGGCTGACGATATTGGCCAAATGTGAGCACCACGTAAGTATTGAGTTTTACACAATAATATATGTACATCATGTATGTAATATTACACATAATACTAGCTATCAGTATTAGAGCTAAAGTACATATCCACGGGATACAAAAACATCAATGTGATGGAATTTATATTAATTAATTAATGAGATATTTCCTATCCAAATAAGTCAGTCTCATAATATCAGCTCCCTTCCATACTAAGGTGATGGAGTCCAATGAATGTCAGTCCCTGAAGAACCCTCTTGCTTTAGGAGTGAGCTTCCTAATCCTGCCACGGCTGGATACAGACAAAGGTTCATCATCACCAGGATCTTCTGTGTTATTAGACATGGAAGTAGAAGGTCTTTGGCGGCTATGCGATGCTTGTGGCACTCTAACACTTACAGGAGTCCTCCCCTGGCTAGAGGAAGCACCATGGAGAGGACCAACACCCATACTTTGAAGTCGAGACTGTGGAAACACAAATACAATAAAAACTTGAACAGAAATTAAAAAAATATTCCATTCCTATGAGAAGAGAACACTAGGAATGTTGTAGGATGATGTGACTCGGAGGAGGCTCTGCAACATGTGAGAGTTAGACAAGTAAATTTACAATACATGAAAGATACAAACTTGCACTGTGATGGGATTTGGCCTGGGTCTTTGATGAGCTTTTAATCTTTTACTAATAGCTGCAATACTGTCTTCTTCACTGTCTTCATTGTACCGTGGCTTCTTAGAATCTCTAGCAGTTCTGCGCACTCTTGTGCCAGATGGACCTCCCGGTCCCGCCTGTCAGGAGAGAAACAAAACATACATTCATCATTACTGTATTAAACTTATACTTATCAGAATCATAAAAACAAAATTACTTATGCTTACTCTTGATTCTTCAGAGTTGTTAGAAAGGCGATTGCTTCTTAACCTGGATGATGTGGAAGTAGATGGAGCATCATTTGAATATGAAGTACCACCTCCACCACCACGTCTGTAAACACAACACATACATACAACTCTGAATACAACACCACCACCCGATAGGGATGAATTCAAAAAACACACCATAACATTTCATTCAGATCTAGTTTTCGTAGATGGAAAATACACCAAAAGTTACAAATTACACAAAAAAAGCATTTTTATACAAATAACTTAGTGATCCCCACAATTGGACATTTATAACTTAAATGTTTTTTTTTCAAAACAAAGTCCACAGCAAAAGTCAGAAATCTAAATTTGATATATAAAAAACTATTATTTTCAAATGTTAACTGACAATGTGTTGATCCAATACAGACTAACTGATGTTTATATTTGAATATAAACCTACACACCCTGGTGTGCTGTGGTGTGCTCTAATAATTAATTTCCACAATCATTACAGTTATTTAATGCATAATGGAATACACACCACTACACTACACTACACTATACTACACCACACTACACTACACTAACATCCATTCGGTCTGCCTCATCTTTGTGATTCAATAATATTATTATTGTATAAAATGCACCTTTAAATGACTGTTTAACTATGTATGTTATTAACAGCGGTGTGTCTTTCATACAAGCAAATATATGACACATGCCCTAAAATAATAATGTATCCTCTAAAAATTATAAAATACAGTGGTATATATATTTATTATACCATCACGGCATATCCCACAAGTGGGGTAGCCAGCAGATCAGCTGCATGTAAGAAACATGCAAACCGTCCTCTGCGTGCCAATATAAGATCAAGACATTCAGGATGGGTGGCAAACCTCATCGCTGAATTTAAGATGTAAAATGTCTCAATTTTTCGAACACCTGCCTTTTACAGGACACTCGAAAACTTACGCAGAAGAGTGGGAGACCAATTCTTTACCGGGTACTCCACGGGATAGGTATATATCTAATATAATTTTAAGATTTTCATTAATGTCCATTCTATTTAAGCATATAATTTTTAAGAGTATGTATTAATTTATTTTAGGGCATGCGTCATATATTTACTGGTACGGAAGGCATGAAGCTGGTTATAATACTGAACTCCTAAATTTCAATGTTTTTCAGCATTGTCAATTGTACATACAGCATTGAATATAATATAATACCAATATCGAAACATAACATCTTTTCAACAAATCCAAACTGCATATTCTGTCCAAGTCTCTGCCCGACTGTACGCAGTGAAATGGAGTAAAACCTTCACTTCATATTATCTCTTGCGTAAAATCATATGATCTTTCATTCTTGGAATGCATGTTGCACATGTGTTTCGGATGAAAATTAGATCATTCAGTCATTCATAATATGCGATGCTCCTCGCATACCGGATTTGATGTTGTGTCGGCCGTTTTGTGAGATGGTCCTGATGAGACACGTGTACCAATGTTGAAACATGACATCTTTTCAACAAATCCAAGCTGCATATTCTGGTGACGGGTCGAGTCTCATTCCATATGCAAAGGTTTGAGCCAAGTCTCTGCCTGACTGCACGCAGTGAAATGGAGTAAAACCTTCACCTCATCTATATATAAATCACTTTGCATAATATTCTCCGGTAAAAGCAACAACGACGTTAACTGTTGGATAGCAGGTTCAAAAGTGACGAGGTCGTATCCTTGTAATGAACAAATGGCTTAGCAGTTGCAAACAATACCAATAGGTGGCGGTGAAATTGTGATAGTTATAAATTAATAGCAAGGGTTTACTGTAATAAACTTTACCTGATATTTCCCAAGGGAGTATCACTATCGGTGTCCGAGTGTGGCCTAAGCTGGAAGGAGTGATCGCTCTCATACCGTCGCCCACCACTCTTCCTGCTAGCCACTGTAACATCAGTCTCAGAAGAGCTGGGAGTATCACTCACATCTCCACCGTTGTGTCTCCTGCAATAAGTCACCAATTACTTGTTAATGAGTTTTCACTAAGAAAAGAAGAATAATGCCACCCTCTGTATTTACAAAACAAAAGGATTGATGTTCTCTATCCACATATGGAAGCGGAAACCGTTCTGGCATGAACAACCTATTTATACATAATATGACAAATATCCAGTGGTATAGTATTTCCAATGAAACTTTGCCGCAGCCATCTTGCCAGCTACATGGTGTACACCTAATATTGTATACAATTAATAATATTATACAAGTATAAAATATAAAATGTAGTGTATGGACTTTGTACACTGAACAGGTTAAGTGAACCTTGGACCTTGTTTACAAGTAAACAGTGGTGATAATGACTGAATAGCAACACGCTACTGTCTATATAGGTTAGCTTCCTATAGGGAATGCGTGCTTTATTAATACGACCTTCACTTGCACTGTTAGGCTACGTGATTGACAAGTTGTGTTCCACAATTATAATAGGAATTATTATTTAAAATATATATTTGTGTTAAATACAAAAATCAGTGTACGTAATTTATAAAGAACCTACATATTGTTATACTTGACACAGTATACAATACTTGGCGCAGTTCGGTAGTTTCACAAATAATAAATTGTCGATACGCAACAATAGTTTTTTTCCGCGCCGAAAGTTATTGTCGGCGGCACGCGGGATAAAAGTTGAAAGGCAGTCTACAGGAGTAGAAAGGAGGCAAAAGTCTCCAAAGCCAGCAGTTGCAGGTAGCAGCGAAGAGACAGGAGTCTCAAGGAGCCAGTGGGCAGGTTGCAGATAGCAGCAGGGAGGCAGGAAGTCTCAAGAGCCAGTTTGAGGCAACGTGCAGGCGGCAGTGGAAGACAAGAGTCACCAAGCATCCAGGCGGAGCCAGTTGGTGGATCCAGGAAGCCAGGAGAGAGGAGAGGTCTTTCAAGTCAGCTAGGTGGAGTCCATTGCAGTTGCAGGGAAATCCAGAAGACCGGGCGATTGGAGGAGTCTCTCATTCTAAGATAAGTCTAATTTTTTATTCTTGGTTATTGTTGCCTGTTCTTTCGAAATGACTTTGAGAAGTTTGGAGCCGTTTTGTCATAAGACAATGAGCTGGCCTTCCTACAGAACAAGGTGGGAAAACGCCTTGCTGTTAAATGATGAAAACTGGACTGATGATAAGAAACGTGCGTTTCTTATCACATCGCTGTCTCAAGGCAGTTTCAAACTGCTATCTGATCTGTGTTTTCCAGCTTCTGTGGAAAAACAGTCATACAAGAGTTGACAAAGTTATTTGACGGTTATTTTAAGGAAGAGAAAAGTGTTTTTGAAGCCCGGGAAAATTTTTTCAAGGCTACTCAAGGTCATTCCGAAAATCTTAAAAGATTTTGCTTTAACATTGAGAGAACTAAGCATAGATTGTGAGTTTGGTACTAGATTAGAAAGTAATATAAAAGATTTGTTTATAATCAGAATTAAAAATAAAGATATTAAACAACAACTATTTTCAAAATGTGAAAAAGATAGAATTTCTATGAGTGAAACAGTCGCAATTGCTTCCAGTGTAGAACATATCTTAAAGAGTAAACAAGAGGAAAATGGTTTAGTTTCTCGATGAAATAGTATATCGAATAGATCGGATGCGAGTAGCTCGTCAAATAGATCTAATAAAAATTCAAAATTAGGGAAAAATATACAACCTTCATTTTCAAGGTCGAATTCAAGTAGTTTTAAAAAAGATAATTCACGTAAAAATGTTTCATGTTTTATTTGCAAGGGTAGTCATTATAAATCGAAATGTAAATTCAATAAAGAAAAATTCTGCACGAAATGTAAATCGAAAAGTCATTGGACTAAACATTGCTATAGAGTTCAAAGTATATATAGTTTGAACGGGGATAAGAGTTCCGGATTTATAATGATAGATGTAAAAATAAATAATAAATTGGTAAAATGTTTATTTGACACGGGAGCAGCAATTAGCGTTATCCCAATAGACCATTAAAGGTCACGTGGTCTTGTCTATGGATTTGCTTTTGCTTGGGGGGCAAACAGTCAGATTGCGCAAATCATCCTTGTAGGATGTTATGCCATAAGAGAAAAAAAAGAAAGTCAGACGACAAAATAATAAAATCGACACTGACAGTTTTTTTGATTATTAGGTATTCTTTAGGCGTTCCACCTAATATTACACCGTAATCGTCTGTTGTGTTGGGATGCCTGATGCCCCTCAATGATTTTTCTGTGACGTCATCCTTTAATGGTCTATTACAAAATGGAACCAATATTTCAGTGAATATAATATAGAAAATGGAGAGCTAAGTTTGTTTACGTATGGCGGAGAAAGTCTGAAAGTATTAGGTATAAAGAATTTTATTGTAAGTTTTAATCAGTTGGACAAAAATATAACATTTGCTATTACTGAGTGCGGTACGAATATTCTGTTAGGTAGAGATTTTATGAAACAATTCGATATAAGGTTGAATATACCCAGTGAGGTTAACCTGTTAGCGACTGAATATGTAAAGCAGTACGAAAATAAATTTCCTGAAATTTTTGAAAATGGAATAGGTACATTTAAGGGGTATGAAGCTAGTATCACAGTAAAAAGAAATTGTTACCCGAAATATGTCAATGCTAGGCCAGTCCCATACGCGATTTGGGAAAAGGTAGAACAAGAATTAGGAAACATGGTTCAATCGGGAATGATAGAAAGAATAGATGTCAGCAAGTCCTATAGTTATAGTGAAGAAAGAAAACGGTGACATAAGAATTTGTGCAGATTTTAAGAACACACTGAATCCGATTTTAGAAGATGTAGCATATCCAATCCCGAAAATCGAGGATTTATTGTCAAGTGGTGGAAAATTTTTCTCCAAGTTGGACATGAAAGACGCTTTCGGTCAGGTGAGATTAGACGAAAAATCAAAAGATTTATGTGTGATTTCTTCTCATATTGGTCTGTTCCGTTATAAGGTGTTGCCTTATGGCCTGAAGACAAGTCCATGTATCTTCGCAAATATAGTAAATTCTATTGTTATGGGGTTAAAAGGAGTTATAGCATATTTTGTTGATATATTAATATTTGATAAAACAAAGGAGGAACATGAAAAAAATTTGCATTTGGTGTTGAAAAGGTTAAACTCTAACGGAATAAAACTTAACAAAAACAAGTGTGTGTTTTTGCAGAAAGAGATAGAATATCTCGGTTATGTTATTAATCAGTATGAAATATCGCCGGTGAAAGAGAAAGCACTAGCCATTAGTACTATGAAAACACCAACAGATGTAAAAACATTTATAGGCGCAGTTAATTATTATAGAATTTTTGTTAGAGATCTTTCGAAAATATTGTCACCTTTATATGAATTGCTTAAAAAAAAGATGTTAAATTTGTGTGGACAGAAAAATGCGATCTAGCATACAAACAAATAAAAGAAATATTGTCGTCATGTTATTGTTGTGCATTATGATACGGGACGTCCTTTAAAATTAGTTATTGACGCATCTGAAGCCGGTATATCAGCGATCTTAATGCATTTGTTCGGAAAAGTAGATAAACCAATAGCATATGCTAGTCGGACGTTTACAAAAAGTGAAAAGAATTATTCGACTTTAGATAAGGAATTGCTAGCGATAATATTCCGAGTGAAAAAGTTTTTTCAATATTTATATGATAGAAGTTTTGTGTTGCAGTGTGATGATAAAGCGTTAGTTCATATTTTTGGTGAAAATATTGATATACCTACAATATCGAGAAGTAGCTTTAATATTATCAGGATTTGACTACAAAATAGAATATGTACAGTCAGAAAAGAATAAAGCAGATTTTTTGTCAAGGCTAGTGTCAAACTCCGAAGAAAGTGACGATAGTGATTATGTGTGTAACATAGAACTAGAAAATTTAAATTATGTGATGGAACAAAGTAATCTTAACTCAAAAGAAATAGCAGAACAAACAAAGAAAGACTGTGTCTTGAAAGACATAGTAGAATATGTTTCTAAAATGGCATGGCCGTGTAAGAAAAACTAAGACAAGGAAAATTTAAAGTGGTTTCATCTGAAAGACAATCTCTCAGTATTTGAGGAGTGCCTATTTTATCAAAACAGAATAGTTATTCCAGAATCATTAAAAGGTATAGTGCTGAAATTCTTACATGAAACTCACTTAGGTATGGTTAAACTAAAGTCTTTAAGCAAGAATTATTTTTATTGGTTAGGTTTAAGCAGCGATATAGAAAAAGTTGTAAGAGAATGTAAAGTTTGTTCAGAAAATTCAATTTCACCAAAAAAAAGTAGAGTTACAGTCATGGCCTATAGATAAAGAGATTTGGAAAAGAGTACATCTGGATTTCTTTGGTCCAGTTGATGGAAAATATTTCCTTATTGTTATAGATAGCACATCAAAATGGTTAGAGTGTATTTTGGTGAATAGTTTAGATTCAAAGCACACAATAAAAGAATTAAAAATGCTATTTTCAAGGTTTGGTTTACCGAGTTTATTAGTAAGTGATAATGGCCCAGCTTTTAGATCGGATGAATTTAGAAATTTTTGTTTTGAGTATTCTATAAGGCATATAACAACAGGGGTTAATCACCCTCAGTCAAATGGGTTAGCAGAAAAGAGTGTACAGACATGTAAAAGATATTTGAAAAAGTTATTGCAAAATGATAGATTACCAGTTAATTACTCTGATACGTTGTTAAAGTTCCTTGTAGATTATAGGAATACGCCAAACTTATCTACAGGTGTAGAACCAAGTGTTGCTTTATTAGGAAAACGAATAAGATCAAAGTTTGATACACTTTTTCCAGAAACCATGAGTGACATAAGTTATAAAAGTATACAACCAGACATGTTTAACAAAATGTGTGATTCTCAAGGAAATCAGAAACGTCATTATGGGGGTACAAAGTTATCTCAGGGGAGGAAAGGAAAATATAAGTTAGGTACCACTGTACTTGTAAAAGATTTTAGATCTCAGAACAAATCAAACAAATGGGTTTTGGGTAAAATTGAAAAGATATTGGGTAATAGAACTTTCCTTATTAGAACTGGGGATACTGATCAACTCTGGAAAAGACATATGGATCAGATAGTAGTGAGATCTGTACATTGGGATGATGGTCCTTCTGATAATGGCAAGCGTTTAGGTCCCCTCCAAATGTTTGAAGGCAAGGCTCTCACCGGTTCGAAATTTTTCAGGTCAGATTGGAAGCCATGGCGGGGACGACTGAGACCCAGGACTTAGGATGGTGAGAGATTCATCCAGTAGCCCCGGACGGAAGGAAGAACTTGTCTGCGTGTACTCGTAATGTATTTGTAATGTTTTGTTTGTTTTATATAGAATCATGAAATAAGTAGAGAACACAGTCAATCACATAGAATTGTATAAAGATTTAAATATGTAGAATAGAAAGATTTTCAAGATTGTGAGGGGAGAGTGTAGTGTATGGACTTTGTACACTGAACAGGTTAAGTGAACCTTGGACCTTGTTTACAAGTAAACAGTGGTGATAATGACTGAGTAGCAACACGCTATTGTCTATATAGGTTAGCTTCCTATAGGGAACGCGCGCTTTATTAATACGACCTTCACTTGCACTGTTAGGCTACGTGATTGACAAGTTGTGTTCGACAATTATAATAGGAATTATTATTTAAAATATATATTTGTGTTAAATATAAAAATCAGTGTTCGTAATTTATAAAGAACCTACATATTGTTATACTTGACACAGTATACAATATAAAACATAATATACAAGTATAAAAATGTACCTATGTATAGTTATATTATAGTTGTGTTATTATGTATGTATATTTGCATGAGTGCGCAGGTGTTTTTATTATTTTTGTTTATTTTTTTGATACTTGTAAATGGCGTAAGCCGTATGTTTGGTTGAATAAATAAATAAATATTGTAAGACAAAGGTATCAATTTAAAAAAAAAAAAAATATTATTATAATTATATCTAATGTTTGTGTTAGGTACCTAGGAGCAGATGCAACTAATAAATTAAATGGACAATTAAAATTGTAACAGTAAGACTAAATTGAAAAGGATGATTTCTTTTGAAATTATATTTTTTAAATAGTTTAGAGTTGGTATTGTCTATAGTATTGAATAGACAAATGTTGATATTGTCCTTGTAGACCACCATGATATTATTGCAGCATAATCGTTGATGCAACAGAAAACTTAACAATTAATATTGTTTAGTTATATTGAGCACCTGCAAGCTGTTGTGTAAATAACACAAAAGGGTAAGGTCTAACACTTTACAATAGAAGAGAAAGCTTCTTCTTGCACAATAAGTGTTTTCAAGGAATAAATAAATAATACAAGGGGGATGTAACTATAAATCTTATAACATTTTCTAGTATTTCATTGGTTAAATTTTAAGAGTTAGCATACCTTGTTATTGGCCATTATCAAATAAGGGTGGCACCAAATGACACACCCACATATTTCAAATTGCATAAAACCGATATGCAGACAAAAATAATTGAGACCATTTTCCATCATACATCTTAGAGCGCCCATCCCGCTCCTCTACTATCACAAATCTCCAATACATAATCCTACCTGTATTACCATAGCATCTGTGTTTGCGATTGAATATAATAATACAAATAAATAATTAATATCACTCCAGAGTTTTATTCGTGTAGTGTGGAACAGAAGACCTTTAACATTTGTATCCATATACATTTTATAATAATGTATAACGAAAAATGAGTTATAACCACTTAGTTATTATTTTAAAATGATAAAATGCATTTCCTATACACTCAACATCACATCAGAAACCCAAAAAATCAAGTTGTATTATTTTCTAATGGCGTTTGGGGGCAAAATAAACATTTGTTTTACGTAAATTATGTAAAAATAAGAATAATTTGTTTACTTACATATTCATTATTTATTTATTTACATATATTTACGGTGTTAGCCTTTGACATGTTAACAATCAAATTAAAAAAGAAAACAACGTAAAAAACACAATTAATATGTCAAATCAAAAATAGTCCATACATTTAAATATTCATAAACATTAAAATTATTTCTTTTGTCTGCCCATTAAGTGATTTTCCTTGGCCCAATTTACTTTAAGACATCTTTTTAGTAAGTAAGATTATGAACACCCAGTAATTCAAAAATCAAATCAAATTTTCAAACACTTTTAATGATAATGCAGTACTTACCGTCATATTCAACCAATGGATGTACCGGGATGTGTGGATGTATTTGTGTTTACACGTAATACAAAAGGATTAACTAATACATTGACATGGGGCAAGGCCTCGTTGTAATTGGTATACTTTGCTATTCAACTTACATGATATTCAACTTATTTTATCACAACATGTCTCATTTATTTTTGTATGTTTTTTGCATTGAGTCAATAGAAGAAGTGTCTACAATATATTTTAAAGTCAAAATAATTGTAAATAAAATTGGAGGTGCCTTCGCATCTGGAGTTAAAAGTCTGTATGAAAACTAGAGATTTTCGTTGCCATATTACTATAATCTGTAGCATGGCCACATTTAGGACAATTTACATGGAGTTGAGTATGCTAATCATGTTAAAATATTGAAGCTGTTGATAGTAGAGAAGATTACGCTCTATTGCAACAAAATATTAATGGAAGTCATGGACCAAAAACGGGACACATAAGGTGTGTTTTGTGATCTTTCAAAAGCCTCGACTGTGTGAACCATGACATTCTTGCACACAAAGTGGAATATTGTGGTATCGCAAACATAACAAACAAATATCTTTTTTCAATCATTCTAAGAGAATCATCAACAGGTGACCAAAATGGGTAATGTCTGATCACAAGCATCAATAATAAAAAGTGGCATCCCACAAGATGCTATACTTGGCCCTGTATATGTTTTCACTATATATTATGTCAATGGTTTAAAGCTTAAAAGAATCATGTCCACTATTTACACAAAATGAGTTAATATATATAATATATTATCCAAATATTTAATAAAAATTATAGATGTAACATGTCACATAAGAAGATATTTGAGAATGCATTTATATCGACTTAAATAAATTAAGATGGTTTGGTCATGTGGAACGAATGGAAGAGCAAAGAATGACAAAGAGGATATACTTTTCTGAAAGGAGGGGTGTGAGGAAGCGCGGGCATCCGAGAACTACATGGCTTGATTATGTAATTTTATGACTGTAGAAAAAGTGGAAGAAGTATGTAAGACCAGATCTATATGGTGTTCCATTCTCCTGAGTGGAATAGAATAGATTGATTCTCAAAAACACATGTCCATCAAGGACATCTTCTAAATTAATTTAAAATTAATTAATTGAGAATCTCAAACTTCGAAAACCTGAAACTACCAAGTATGAACATGTGTCTTCTGTGCTTTAAACCAACAAAAAAAAAATGATTTACCAACAACTATACCAAGAGAGATCAGACTGTATTAATGGTCACTGACGATACATCTCTCTTCATTAGAAATGATAAGTCTAAGGAAAGAGTTGCGGAAAATGTACACATGGTGTTAGATCGCTTGGGTGAGTGGTCCGTTTGGACCGACTGTTTAGTCTCTATTTCTAAAAAATTGACAGCAATTGACACCATTTAAAATACTAAAGAAGTTTGTGGATTTGATGCAGCCAAATTTGTTTACTTTGCTTATTTTCATAGTACATATAATGTCCTGGGGAGTATTGTTCTGGGGAAGGGGAGCTGATTGGAGTAAAGTATTTAAATTACAAAAAAGGGCAATAAAAACAAATAAAAAAACCCAGAGAAACATCTAAAATATCTTTCAGTGAACTGGAAGCGCTTTCAGTGCCAAGTTTATATATATATATATATATAGATATATGAGTGCCTACTTTATTCCTATAAAAACATCCCCGACCATAACAATTACGATACTCATTGTAAGCGAGGTATAATACCCTTAGAGCATAGATTGGCTAAAATTTCAAAATGTTTTATATGTCTAGCATACGTTTATATATTACCCACCCACACACACACACACACACACACACACATACTATCTTACTACAACTTACCTCTTCTTACTCTTTCTATTCTTCATGTTGTACTTTCTTTTCCCAACTTTCCAATTCTTTGGCTGATTTTGTCTTCTCCTACCCTGAAATGAAAAATGATAACAATATTATCATTGAATTGTTACAAATATAATGTAAAAAAATAGAGAGGAACTTTTCTGCTCTGGAGATCTCACCGGTTTTTTCCCTGTATTTATAAATATATAATTTATGTGGGTAGGTGTATTTATTCAGATTATATATTACATATTACATATAATATATTAAACCCAACATCATTGAATTACTAAGGTATTATAAATACTAGATGAATAACTCCACTAACCCTCTTTTTATATATTACATATAATATATTAAACCCAACATCATTGAATTACTAAGGTATTATAAATACTAGATGAATAACTCCACTAACCCTCTTTTTATATATTACATATTACATATAATATATTAAACCCAACATCATTGAATTACTAAGGTATTATAAATACTAGATGAATAACTCCACTAACCCTCTTTTTAGATTTCCTAAAGAAAGCATCCTTGCCATTATCCCTCCTGGTTGGCTTATAGCTGTCTCCACTGTCTTCTTCCTCCTCTCCCTCATCACCCTCCTCCTCCTCCAGCTGAAGTGGGTCCTCGTCATCATCCATTTCACCATCTTCCTTATTCTCATACTGCTCACAAGTCACCCTACGAGAACTTCTTGTCGAAGTACTAGCTATTTGTATGCTTCTTTTTCCCTTTCCTTTTCCTAATCATATATAATAATTAATGTGGATATACGAGGGGAGTTCAAGAAGTATTCTCGGTATGGATATGAAAGAAAAGACAGAAAAATCTGAAATAATTTTATTTTTTAATATAGTCCCTTGCAAACTCAATACAATACCTAACATTGCGAAATCATCTTTTCAATACCCTCCAAAAAATAACTTTCTTCCTTCTCTGAAAAATGATCATTTATGACCACCTTCCCATACAACCAAATACGGTCGCCGTGACTAAAATATCAGCCACAAAATAATCCATACACATATTGTACATACGATGTTCACCCGCTGTGTTCTAAACGCTATAGTGTAAGGTTATATGACAAAATGTTCACTCAATATCCACGCACTGGAACTACTTTGAGAATGCGTGATGTCAAGAACACAATGTAAAGGAATAATGTCTACGCGTCGTACCCAAATTGCCACTGAATGATGTTTAGTACACTTAGTGTACCCAAAGAAGTAGCGGTTATAGAAAAAGTTATCTCAAGGTCTTGGTCGTATAATAAGTTGACAGTTGTCAAAACAATACCAGTGTTGCTCAACATTGCACAGAAGGGGTATGAAAAAGATGAAATTAAAATGTTCGATCTTGACAGAGTTAAGTGTTAACTCATTTCTATGAGTGATAAAAATTATATAATATTCATACCTGTGTTATCTAGGTACAATGTGAATTATGTATATATTTTTTTTAAATATTTACCATCTTTTTTACTCTTACTCCAACATCGGTATGGAATGGAAAGTATATTAAAAAAACACACACATACATAATTATGTAAAACAATTTAATGTACATAAACAAAATTGATTTTGAAATAAATTATGTAATTTCTGTTGCAAATTCCTGCAGGTAGACTGGTCTAATTAGATGCAAGATGTTGTAAAAATTGGTCAAATTTCACTTCATGATCTAACTGTGTCTTCAAAAAATGGTTTTAATTAAATCAATTGGTCATTTCCATTTCAATTTGCATATCTTCTTATTGTCCCAATTTTCTTATTTGTTTTAATCTGAAAATAAATAGAAAATATTATTCATTTAATAACTTAAAAATTAAAAAAATTATAAGTAAAAAATACTTAAGAGTTTTAAATTTCTTTATTTATCAGTTACACGTGTTTCGGGTTGCAAGCCCATATTCATACGTAAATAAAGAAATTTATACTCTTAAGTATTTTTTACTTATAATTTTTTTAATTTAAAAATGGAGTTTTACTCATTTAGTGAAAACAAAATCAGTGACATTTAATAACTCTTTTTTCTTTGCAAATAATTTTATTTATTTATTTGTTTTATTCTTCTTGCACATCATCATTCATATAACAAATTGAATAAAGCAGTACACACAAGAAAAAACAAAAGAACTTCAATTTCTTATAGGTATATGTGTAATGAGTAATACTTACGCCTTTATTTTCAACCTTTGTTGGGTATGGTTAATAATACTATTTTGGATAAAAGTGTCTACTTCCTTCACAGTGCATATCTTGTCTGCAAGATTGCATATATCTAAAAACATCAAAATACCAAATATTAAAAAATATTTTTACTCAAAGAAAATTAATTTACGTACATAATTATATCAGATACTGCCGCACAGTTTGACAACCGTTTAAGGTCCATTAAACGAGTGTGGCCATATTAAAACAATGATACTAAATGCCAAGCCATTTCAAAAATGCAATTTATCTGATTATTACAACAAATTTGGCATAGATTCGTCAATATTTTATCCTAATTTTACCAATATCATTTGCCAGCTAGCTGGTGGTATCAATTTCTTTAATTTTTGTAGTTACATAAATATTATAATTATAAAACAATATCTCCTACCTTCAGAATTCAAATGGCGTTCTTATTTCTCGTGAATATTTTTATAAACTGCACAGTCAATCAACATCTCGCACTCAAAATGACGATGATCTCCAAAATACTTAATCACTTATTAGAACGCTTTCGCAATCAACGCCATTAATAATTTTACGACAAAACAACGATGCACCACAGATAGAACGCAGCTACAACGAAACATGTCGTCTTTTATTTTCGTTTGTCGTTCGGATTTCTCCGTGTTCACGATATCTGTTGAAATGCGCGCGCGCGCGCGCTATGGAATATGGAATGTAGCTGTGACTAACCTTCCCCATTTTTAAGAACCGTTTAACAAAAAGTGTGCGCCCTGATACCAATTTGATCCCGGTGTAGGAAAACGAGTGTAGTGAATGTTCTCTAACTGATACCAAAATGGTTGTATGGGTTGAGCTCTTCATCGTCGGAAAATTGCTTTCCACGAATTTCTTTTTTCAGCTTTGGAAACAAAAACTAGACACTAGGAGCCAGGTCTGAGCTGTAAGGCAGATGATTGATCTCTTGGCAACCACATTCCCGAATAGCAAACTTCGCAACACGCGCCGAGTGAACATTCAATTCTCATTTGTATCGAGCGTTCGTGGCACCCATCTTGCACTGACTAAGAGGTTTAAAAAGTCATGAAGTATTGAGTGTATGGTACCCACGGAAAGCTTGGATATCTCTCCTAACGAATTTATTTTTATTCAAGCATCTTCGAGTACAAGTTTCTCGAATTTTTTATGTTTTCTTCCGTAGTGGCAGAAACAGGGCCACCTGATAGAGAGTCATCTTCAATGCTCTCTATGCCACTTTTAAACCCGCTTGACCACTTTTGAATGGAAGACAGCGAAAAAGCGGAATTCTTGTAAACGACCACCATGTTTTTGTGAATGTTTATTTAAGTTTTTCCTTGTTTTTTCAGATATTTAATAAATGCGCGGTGCTCGATTAGGTTGAAAATTTTCACGTTGCGTCATTTTGTTGCATTTGAAACATGATTGTGAAAAAGTAACGGTGATAAATCGTCGAAATCTTCTAATTGTCACCTTGGATAATGTTTTAAGTGAACCATAAACTAAAAATACTGTCGTTACTAACAAAAAAAATTGCCATACCGAGAATACTTTGTTTATCCTCCTAAAAGTCTATAATGTAATGTACCTACTGATCATCCAGTTCCATGTTTATGACTTATCATATATTATGTACAAGATAATAAATATTCTTTATTTCTAAACACAGTTAAGTTTTATGGTAAGATACACATATAATAGACAATATTTAAAAAAGAAACAAAAAAAGTATTATGATAAAAAAATATATTTATGCTCTGGTCATAAAAACAAATGACAAATCATGGGGAAAAATATTATTTAATGGTGATATCTCCAATAAGTTACAGGGCCAAACAAAGCATTTGTTTAATTCCACTTTTTATACAAATTGTAATTTAAGTAAATTCATTTTTAACTGTAAGAATAAAAGTAATAAAATGGATGGCAGCGGTGTTTATAGCATCGAGTGTAATGGCTGAGATGCCAAATTCATCGGTCAGACAACTCGGTCTATAGACATCCGTGTCAAAGAATATTCCAGAGCCTTTAGGGGGTTGTACGGTAACTCGGAGATGGTAGATCATTGCATTGACTATGATCATTTGTTTGATATGCACGGTGTAAGGGTCTTACATTCAGAAAGCCGGTATAGCAAATTATTGGTTCTGGAAACAATAAAGATTTTAAAAAATAAAACTAATGGCAACACCGTAAACATACAAAACCCCACCCATTCACCACTATTAAAGCCCTTAGCCATAACCACTCCTTCCACTACTATCCCCCCCCAGGTATTCCTCCTTCTTAACTTAGGTTTATATTTTTTCCAATCTTTTGACGAAACTTTTGACGAAAAATCAACTGTATTTAGAAATATTGATATTTGTAATCATGAATTCACTCTGTGAATGTGCAAACATTAGAATTACTAGACCAGTGGTTCTTAACCTGGGTTCGATCGAACCCCAGGGGTTCGGTGAGTCAGTCTTGGGGGTTCGGTGAAAATCATTTTAAAAGGCAAGATAGTTTTGCGAGTTTGAAAAAGAAAAAACTACTCCGTTAATTCATTAATTAATATGTTTCATGTTTTGATTTAACTATTAAAATTTAATGTTTTGATCTTTTTTTTATTATTTTTTCATTTAGTACACCTATATATAATTTTTTTTTTAGAAAAGATATATCTGGGTTTGTTATAAACCCAAATACAACCTTATACACCTTTCACACTAAGCTAAAAGCTTGTGCCATGAAAGGGGAGTTTGCGGCACCTGGGATCGAACCACAGGCCCCTTGTTCTGGAGGCCGAGACTCTACTTCCAGGCTACCGACGAACTCTTAACAATATTGTCTACGAGAGTAAAATATAAAGTGTGTACAGGTCAAATACAAAATATATACCATGTTTTGAATTTGTAAAAATCTATTTTTTGTGATTGTTACCTTTATATGGTTTAACATTTCCTAAGGGAACATCACTGTCCCAAGAGTCTCCATCACTTGTGTGTCCATTGAAACCATTACCAGTTGAAGAATGACCATTTGGCAATGGAGCTGCAACTTCATCCTCTTCCGATTGACTCTCATTCCAACTATTGGATGCTGCTAACCAAATCATAACAATGAATATTAGATATTTGTATTATATAAGTAGGAAAATCAAATGATTAGGGGTATCAGAAAGTTTTTTCGTTTTTGTAGTGCGTGGGGTGAGAGTAGTTGAAACTGATTTGTCAAGTAGTTCGCATGTCCTTTGTGTTTTTTTTTTATCTACCTGAGCCTTGGGGAAGTTGTAAACTTATTGTTTGATTTTACACCTCCTTTTTTTTAAAATGGCAGAAGAGTTTCTATCCAAACATTATTTGCGCTGTTTAATGCTTTATGAATTTTACAAAAAAATTCAGCTACAGTTGCTCCAAAGAACATTTGCGATGTTTACGGTGATAAAGTGAGTGTTCGCACTTGTCAGCAGTGGTTTAAAAAATCAAAACAGGAAATTTCAGTCTGGAAGATGAACCTTGATCTGGTAGACCCGTCAAAATTGACGAAGTCTTGACCCAAGATATCAAAGCAAATCCAAAATTATCCATTCAGAAATTGTGTGATAAACTTCAATGCCGCTGGTCAACAGTACAAATCCATATGGAAAAATTTGGGAAGGTCTGGAGAGAAGATGTATGGGTACCCCACAACCTCAGTGAAGAAAACACGTGCACAGCGCTCAAGGTTAGGGTCTCCGCTGAACCTTTTCTCAAACGAGTTGTAACGGGAGATGAAAAGTGGATACTATACGACAACAGGAAGAATAAAAACAATGGCTGTCACCAAATGAGAAGGCCAAATCAACTCCAAGGTCAAATTTGACAGTTGGAAAGGTGTTGTTTTGCATTTGGTGGGATTTTAAATGAATAATTCACTGTGAGTTGTTGCGTCCAGGAGAAACGATTACAGCTGATGTCTATTGTGAGCAACTGGATTGTTTGAACATAAACATTGTCAGAAAGCGGCCTAATATGGCAAATAGAGGGAGGATTGTGCTCCAACACAACAATGCTTAGAAAAAAAAATTCCGAGCTTGTTTGGGAAGTTCTACCACATCCTCCGTACTCACCAGACATCGCACCATCTGATTACCAGTTGTTCCAGTCGTTGGAACATTTCTTGAGACAAGTGCTCAAAGATGTGAACCAAGTGAAAAGCACCCTTGCAGAATTTTTTGACGCCCATAATCAAGATTTTTACAAAAGTGGTATTTTTTCTCTTCCTTCCAGGTGAGAACAGGTTGGAGATAATGAGGGAAACTATATTACTCAACAAAGGTTTTTTTTTCATTGTTGTCTTTCACTTCTATATATAACAAAAAAACACAAAAACTTTCCGGTAACCCTAATATAATGTAGGTGTCTCCCTACATATCTACTTGAAAACAAACTGAGACAAGTGACATACAAGGTGCGGGCAGAAAAGTAATGAGACTGGCAACACTCCAAGCGATCTGCCAATGCTGCGCTGTTGTCCTTGATAAAGCACATGTATCACTATTCTCCCATAGTTCAGTGTGAGTTTCTACTCCTTCCGTTCCCTACAAGATCATGGTGACTGCTATTAGTGAAGTTGTGTTTTGGTTGTGCGTCATGCAATGCAAATACAGAAATATTAACAGAAATATAAAACAAAGTAAATTTGTAACCGCATACTCTGAAGTCAAGAATTTTTTCAATGATAAGACACAGCCACGATGTGTTATTCAAGATCAAAACGGCAAAGTACTGTTTGAGGATAAATTGATCGTAAAAAGGTGGAAAGAATATCTAGAACAACTTTACAAAGGAAAGAACATACTTGAGGAAAGTAAAGCACTAGAAACAGAATATGATGAAGAAAATAATGGAGACGATATCTTAAGAAGTGAATTTGATAATGCCTTATCAAAATTGAAAAACGGCAAAGCACCAGGTATTGACCTAATTCCATCAGAGCTGCTTAAATGTGCAGGAAGAGGCATGCTTGATACATTGTATAAGCTTGTCTGCAAAATATGACACAGAAGAGATTCACAGAAGAGATTCACTTCACCAAATGTCTGATACGAGCGCTACCTAAGAAAACAGGCACGACAAAGTGCGAACAACACAGAACATTAAGCATGATATCACACGCTTCTAGGATACTCACCAACATTGTAATGAAAAGGGCGGAAAGTAAAATCAACGAAACACTTTCAGAAGATCAATTTAGATTCCGCAAAGAGACAGGTACTAACACAAAGAAAGCGGGTTACCTGCTTTCAGATGCCTGCGTCTACCGGCACCGAGAATGTTTACATGCATTTCAATGGACACGAACATATTAAAAGCAGGAACGCCGATTTCAATTTACTTTGCCGGCGCTTACCAGCACTTATCGGCGCTGGCAACCTGCTTTCTTTGTGTTTGCACACTAAGACTTGTTCTTGAAAAGAGAATAACAGTAAATAGAAACACATATGTAACATTCTTCGACCTAGAAAAAGCATTCGATAAAGTAGAATGGGAACAACTTTTTAACACTCTAAACCAGATAGGAATGAGTTATAAAGACAGAATGAGTTACAAGAACAAAATGACTGTAATTAAAAGCGGAGAGAGCTGCGCAGGAGCGAGGGTAGAACAAGGTGTAAGACAGGGATGCTCAATGTCACCAGCACTCTTTAACTGCTATATACAGCGAGCTATTGATGAACTGAAAGAAGAAATGAAGAACTGGACAGGAGTAAAAATAAATGCGAAAAAGGTTGACATGATTCGATATGCCGACGATATAGCACTGCTCGCAGACTCTTGAGATGGAGCTGAACGAAGCCTTAGGAAAAATGGAAAGTATACTGTTGTCAAAGTACAACATAAAAATAAATAAAGACAAAACAAAATGTATGGTCGTTGGAAGGGATGAAGCGACTGTGAACATTGGCATAAATGGAGTGAGCATCAAACAAGTAAAAGAGGTTGTATACTTGGGCAGCAGAATAAACCAGGACATTGCTACCCTAGCAGATTATTTTAAAAAATGGAGACTGAAGTTAAATTTAACTAAAACGGAAGTGACAGTCTTCCATCTCAGTAACCGCCTAGCCAACCACAAGCTAGACATCACACTCGACGGCCTAACCTTAAAAAATAATGCTAAACCTAAATACCTGGGTGTGACACTTGACAGGTCGTTGACTTATAGGAATCACCTTGCCGGAGTGGCTGCTAAGGTCCGCACTAGAAACAATATCATACAGAAGCTCACGGGCACCAGATGGGGGGCTAACGCGGAAACACTTAGAACCCCTTCTCTGGCTCTGGTATATTCTGCAGCGAAGTACTGTGCCCCGGTGTGGACCAACAGTAGTCACACTCGTGCCTTGGACACACAGCTAAACAAGACCATGCGTATGATTAGTGGAACCATTAGGTCTACGCCAGTCGGGTGGCTCCCCGTGCTGTGCAATATCGCACCACCTAATTTACGTAGAGGGGAAGCAACAAGGAAGGAATGGTCCAAGTACAATAATAACCCGGATCTCCCTCTTCATCAGGATATACCTCTAAATGCTCGCCTACGTCTGAAGTCCAGACATCCATCTTGGCAACTGGGGAAGCAACTCGCTGAGGAGGGGTCCACAATCGATGAGATGTGGCGAAGTGAATGGAATACGCAAAATCCTGACGTAAGACATCTTATAACAGACCCGACACAAAGACTCCCAGGGTTTAATCTGCGGCGGAAGCAGTGGTTGAGAATTAATAGAATCCGAACTGGCCATGGCAGATGCGGACATCTTCTCCACTTATGGGGCAATAGAGACCACCCACTATGCGCATGTGGTCAAATTGAAACGATGAACCATATTGTGGAGGATTGTTCCCTGAGTAGATTTGTCGGCGGTATAGAGGAGATTCATCGGGTGTCGCCACGGGCAATCGAATATATTAATAACTTAGACGCAGAGCTATAGCTCTTAGTTAACTCTATGCACAGGGGTCGCTTGCGTACGATAATAATAATAAGTGGTGGAATGGGTTAAACTTGGAAAATCGGACAGTGTAACATTTGAAAAGTTAAAACAAGCCTATGGGGAACATTCTTTATCCCGAGCTCAAGTTTTTCACTTGCACAAATCATTTTTGGAAGGCAGAACTGCCGTTTAATATAAAGAATGTTGAGTGAACTATGAAATTTGAACAAATTTACCATTTATTAGATTTTGAACTTTTGCACATGCGAAAGGGCTGTGCCAAAATGGCGCCAAAAACCTCATAATTGAGCAGAAGGATTTCGCAAGATTCTTGACCTCAAAAGACATTCTTGTGGTACCCCAGCCCACCTATTAATCTTCTGTTACCTTTTCCTATACTTAAAAATGACCTCAAAGGATATCATTTCGGGACTTAAGAAAACATCCAAAAGAGTATAACGGACATGCTAAAGACCACACTGGTTGAAAACTTCCAGCGCTGCTACCGACAGTGGGAACAACGTCTTAATTGGTGTGCAGCTGCTCAAAGGAACCACTTTGAAGGGGACAACATTAATGTTTGGAAATAATAAAAAATCAATCACATTACTTATCTGCCGCACATTGCACCTAAGTATGTAATAAGAAATCACTAATGTAGGTATAACAAACCTTTGGTAGAAGTCCTTCTTCGAGTAGCTTTCCTGTTCTTGTGTATGGATTTAAATAGTGTTTCAAACAATGACTCCAGCCTCAAGGTCATAGAATAAATCTGCACAATAGATGAGTTAAATTTAGGTATATTACGATAGATGTAATGTAATGTAATGTACTGTAGGACACTGCATGCATTAGTGTAATGGATACTTACATTGTTTGGAGCCTGGATGTAAACATGTAGAAATGAAACAAGTTATTTACATTGTGCATTATAGGTATAGGAATAGTTATGGAATATGTAAGCATGCAGAATGTACCTTACTCCTTTTGTTGGTGTTATAAACCTTTGAGTTGCAGAATACCAGTCTCACATCACTAGCAAACTGAGATGGAGTGGAATACTTGCCAGCTGTTAATCTTTGCCTCACTGTACCTAGATCCATTGGTCTAGCGATCACATTACTATATTCTGAAATACACAACACAGCTGGTAAGTATACCCATTTTATCTTCAAATACAATAATTAGAGATGCAATGAATAGTATATTTGCCGAATGCCGAATATTATGCAAGGCGAAACAATGGTGAGAGTGTGCGGTACTCCCAGCCGCGCATCTTCATGTAGGTACATCATAGACATATGTACTAGACTTGCAGCGCGGTACATTTTTACGAATTTTGTGTTCCAACATTAATAATAACAATAATATTATTGTGTTGTTTCACTCCAAATTATATTAAATTAATTAAGATATTTGAGGATTAATAATCATGCATCTGCAGCTGATAATAAAATAGCAACAACCTACAGGCTATGAGTTTCTTCCAGTTTTACATTTAAACGATTCGGCAGAATACCGAATAATAGACTAAATATTCGGTATTCAGCCGAATAGTAAAAATGTTGCCGAATAGGCAGAATACCAAATACAGTAAACCCTCGCTATTTCGAACCCCGTTATTTCGAAATTCGTCGTAATTCGAAATATTCCCCCCAAAAATGTCCCCATAATGAAATTTTCATACAAAAGACATTTATAATTCGAAATCCCCGCTAATACGTAATTCGAAATAATATTTGGTCCTTTCAAAACAAAACAATAGAAATTTGTATATTGTAATTCGAAAACATTTGGCTGCCATAAAAAATACCCTTGTTTTTTCCCAAAGCTCCTTCAGGGACAATAAAACTTATTATGTGAAATTTGTGTTCACACTAATACACATAAAGGACCTA
Source organism: Athripsodes cinereus (assembly GCA_947579605.1). Taxonomy (NCBI): domain Eukaryota; kingdom Metazoa; phylum Arthropoda; class Insecta; order Trichoptera; family Leptoceridae; genus Athripsodes; species Athripsodes cinereus. The sequence continues at coordinate 11,354,882 of OX388308.1, read as the reverse complement.
CCCACTACCAGTGTTGGGCAAAAATCAATTGTAGAAACAATTGACAATTAACAATTAAATTGCCAGTTTTTAATTGCAATTAACAATTGAAATTTCAATTGTTAATTGCGAGTAGCTGCAATTTACAATTGATTAGTTGTAATTGTAGAACTTTGCAATTACAATTGATTAATTGTTAATTGTAAAATGCATAAAAAAAATAAACAATTAACAATTAAAAAAATTTGAAGTAATGTGTATGTTTGAAACTAACCGGTATCCGGCATTCCACATCTATGTATCTATACCATCATGACATTTCCCACATATGGGGTAGACACTTAGTCAGTAGACTAATTATATGCAATAAACATGTAAGTCGTCCTCTCCGTGCTAATATCCACAAGTTTATCACATTCCGTTATTCTACTGATTACTCCACTATCTATCCCATCACGGCATTCCCCACAAGTTTATTACATACAGTTTGTCTACTGATTATCCCACTCTATCTATCTATACCATCGCGACATCTCCCACAAGTTTATTAAATACAGTTGGTCTACTGACTATCCCACTCTATCTATCTATACCATCACGGCATCTTCCACAAGATTATTACATACAGTGTTGGTCTACTGACTATCCCACTCTATCTATCTATACCATCACGGCATCTCCCACAAGATTATTACATACAGTGTTGGTCTACTGACTATCCCACTCTATCTATCTATACCATCACGACATCTCCCACAAGATTATTACATACAGTGTTGGTCTACTGACTATCCCACTCTATCTATCTATACCATCACGACATCTCCCACAAGATTATTACATACAGTGTTGGTCTACTGACTATCCCACTTTATCTATCTATACCATCACGACATCTCCCACAAGATTATTACATACAGTGTTGGTCTACTGACTATCCCACTCTATCATCTATACCATCACGACATCTCCCACAAGATTATTACATACAGTGTTGGTCTACTGACTATCCCACTTTATCTATCTATACCATCACGACATCTCCCACAAGATTATTACATACAGTGTTGGTCTACTGACTATCCCACTTTATCTATCTATACCATCACGACATCTCCCACAAGATTATTACATACAGTGTTGGTCTACTGACTATCCCACTCTATCTATCTATACCATCACGACATCTCCCACAAGATTATTACATACAGTGTTGGTCTACTGACTATCCCACTCTATCTATCTATACCATCACGACATCTCCCACAAGATTATTACATACAGTGTTGGTCTACTGACTATCCCACTCTATCTATCTATACCATCACGACATCTCCCACAAGATTATTACATACAGTGTTGGTCTACTGACTATCCCACTCTATCTATCTATACCATCACGACATCTCCCACAAGATTATTACATACAGTGTTGGTCTACTGACTATCCCACTCTATCTATCTATACCATCACGACATCTCCCACAAGATTATTACATACAGTGTTGGTCTACTGACTATCCCACTCTATCTATCTATACCATCACGACATCTCCCACAAGATTATTACATACAGTGTTGGTCTACTGACTATCCCACTCTATCTATCTATACCATCACGACATCTCACACAAGATTATTACATACAGTGTTGGTCTACTGACTATCCCACTCTATCTATCTATACCATCACGACATCTCCCACAAGATTATTACATACAGTGTTGGTCTACTGACTATCCCACTCTATCTATCTATACCATCACGACATCTCCCACAAGATTATTACATACAGTGTTGGTCTACTGACTATCCCACTCTATCTATCTATACCATCACGACATCTCCCACAAGATTATTACATACAGTTGGTCTACTGACTATCCCACTTTATCTATCTATACCATCACGACATCTCCCACAAGATTATTACATACAGTGTTGGTCTACTGACTATCCCACTCTATCTATCTATACCATCACGACATCTCCCACAAGATTATTACATACAGTGTTGGTCTACTGACTATCCCACTCTATCTATCTATACCATCACGACATCTCCCACAAGATTATTACATACAGTGTTGGTCTACTGACTATCCCACTCTATCTATCTATACCATCACGACATCTCCCACAAGATTATTACATACAGTGTTGGTCTACTGACTACCCCACTCTATCTATCTATACCATCACGACATCTCCCACAAGATTATTACATACATTTGGTCTACTGACTATCCCACTTTATCTATCTATACCATCACGACATCTCCCACAAGATTATTACATACAGTGTTGGTCTACTGACTATCCCACTCTATCTATCTATACCATCTTTATTTCATATTTTAAAATAGGTGCCATTGAGATGGTCTAGAGTCTAGGCTATAGAATAATATGGAATAAATAATAATATTCATCCCTTTTAGTTGCATTACAGATTGCAATGGTCATCTCATTCTACTAATAAGGGTTTTTGTCTTTTGTGTTTCCCTGTCCTGTGGTCTTTGTCTTATTGTCCAGAGTCCATCTATTGTTTGTCGCTCTCTTACAAAGTGAATAGTTGTTGTAAAATATGTAGACCAAACAAGAATTAGGGTTGTCAGTTGACATGAAAGTTATATAAAACAGTTTAATTTTAAAATGAATTTATTTTTACATATATGTATGTTTATTACAAATAATAACAGTAAGTTCTGTTAAATAATTGACTAAGTGATGAAATTTCTGATATCCTGTTATTTTGACTTCTGTTTAAGTGTTGATTTTGAATAAAAATACGCATTCACGAATACCACAATATGAAATTCGCATTCGCGAATGTTAAAATTAGATATTCGAAACATTTATTACGAAAAATTAATTGACGTTCGGTTTTTTTTTTTTGCAGAAATGAATGAAACATTAACGTGCAAGATACATACGTGACTCCATAATTATCAAATAATTGCAAATACTCTTTTGGATGAGTATTATACATTTTTTCTTTTAGGGCACCCACACATTTAAAATGCACCACTATACATAATAATACTATAACCGATGAGAAAAATTCCAAGAGCATGTACTAAACACAATGCAATACACAAAAATTATGCATTTAATACAAATAATTAAGTGTATAACGAAATGCACAGCCCTGAAAAATGCGAATTTATGATAATGTTCTATGAGTTGGTTATGCTTTAGTCACCTTGGACCATTTCAAATAATACAAAAAATGAGAAAGTTACCCTTCTTACCTGTAAAATAGGTACTTTTATAATGCAGGAGTTGATTTTTAAGCCGTGATGGTATAGATAGATAGAGTGGGATAATCAGTAGACCAACTGTATTTAATAAACTTGTGAGAGATGCCGTGATGGTATAGATAGATAGAGTGAGATAGTCAGTAGACCAACTGTATTTAATAAACTTGTGTTATAGATTTTACTTGTCCCGTCACACACAAATGTTTTTAAATTAATTAAAACAATTGAAATGTCTAAAAGTAATTTAATTATTTAGAAAAAGGTACAAATTAAGGTGTTGTCAGTTATGTTGTTAAGTTACGTTATTATAAGACTACATTTTAATATATTTATGTGAGATAAGGACGACTGTCCTTCATCTCCGAGTATCTGAATAGATCTGTTGCTGTTACCTGGTCCACAGCATAATATAATGTTAATAATAGAGGGGTGGACCTAGCTGAATAATAATAAATCGAGGGTAGAAATCAATAAAATACAATAATTTATTGATAGGTACATGCCTCTTTGGGAATAACACAAACATATTGTGTATTTTGCATTATCTCAGAGAGATCTGCAGTTGAGAATAATAGACCTACTAAAGTCAATGCATTTGGATACAATCCCAGGAACTATTATGATCCTTGATCAATAAAGATAACGATTTTTAGAGTGTGATGTGGGTATATTGCGACATCACAGCTGTCCTGTGGTAATGTAATAAATTAGATTATAATTACCTATTCATTGGTTGATAAAAGTAGTTGGGGTCCAGCCTATAACACCCCCTACCTTAGTAGAAAGTACTCTGATAACCTTAAGTACTTTCGTCAAATTAATGACTATTAAGGTAGGTATTTCAATCTTTGTTTACGGTTAGTAAACAATAAAAATAAAACAATCTGACAACCATAAACTAACAATGAACATAATACATTACATTATACATTGTTAAGTAAAATTGAAGTAAACTTTATGCAAGTTAAATCTTAATTACAATTTTCAAAAATTTGATTATTGTCATAGGGGTAAAAACCTTTATTGGACAATAATCTGAAACAAAAATCACATTAAATACTACTTATACAATTTATTAGTTTTAATAAATCTTAATATTAAATACAATAAGTTCGGACCATTGTCAGATGGGTAAATTAAACCTTTATTAGACAATGTTAATAAAGACAGACAATATTATACTTATATTAATAATTACAAATATATAGGTTAACTTAACGAATCAGAATATTTATTACAAAATTCAAAAAGTCGGATAGTTGTCAGAGGGGTAAAAAACCTTTATTAATGGACAACCATCCTAAATATAAACATAAATTTTAAATCTATTACACAATTGGTCAAGATATTCAGTTGTTATTATTGCATATATATTAAGTACAGAGGTTTTATATCGCACATATATTTATACAAAGATAAAAATCATTGTGTATTATTTTTTTTCATTCAAAGTCTTAGGTATGCATAAAAATTCCAATACAAAAGATGTCGAGAGAATGCACTATTTAATTTACTTTGTAAAATATTTTTTTTTGTGTACGTTAAAGTAGGTAATCAACAGTACATATTTATTTCACTTAAAATGCGAAAATTGAATATCATATAGATAAGATTTTGATACTTGTAATTTAAAAGATTAATTATCATTTATTCAATGTTGAACAAACATCTTACTATATGTTTATTGAAACAAATATCTTACTATGGATAATTAACAAAAATGTTCAATGTTTACAAGCATAATAATTATACATTATTTTTTTATATAAAACCATTAGGTACAAGCTTGAGTTTATAATTTTAAGTTTTATATTCATTTATTTATTTAATTCAAATTTTCCTTTCAATTGAGAACAATATTTCAAAGTTTACAATTCAAAACAACCATATCAAATACATGGAAATAATATTAAAGTAATTTAATTCAAACATATTATTATGATAAATATAATAATGCAATATTATGGAAAATTTAAAGTACAGAATATACATAACATGAGTTATTAATAATATTTCAATAATACAAAAGGAGTATTTTATACATTGAATTTTAGTTCTTTTGCAATGTTATTCACTAATTTAATTATGATGCAATCTTAAAATTTTGCAAATATAAAATATCATTTCATTGAATAATTTAAAATTTTGATTTGATTTTTATTTATTATTAATATTTTATTTCTAATAAATCACTGTATATTTACACATATATACAGTTACATAGAATTATAGGTTTCTGTTTCTTTCAACTATCTATCTCTCTCTGCAGGAGCAAATTTTACATGATTATTATAAAAATGTTCAATTTCGTATTCAATTTCAATAATCTTGTTCAAGATAACAAGAAGTAGAACTTGATTTAATTTATGTTCTACAAATAAATCAAACCATGATTTTTATTATTTATTTTTTTAAAGTGAGTAAGTACAGTATATGATATAAATAAAATTTTAAAAGGTAAGTACCTAATTTAGGTAACCAAATATGGATTACAATTTCCACTATCTTCAGATATCATTCTTAAAAATCATTTACAATGGTGCAATTATTTTTACATTATATTTCCTTATAAAATTCACCAATTCCAAAATTTTGATTAAAATATTCCTTAATATCCAGTAATTATTGTCTTTCTAAAATTTATATGTATAATTTGTCAACTTGCTATTCCCAGAAGGAAGTCACAGTACATGGTATTTCTATTAAGTACTGTTAGAATTATTTATAAAAATTCAATAACTTTTCCGTACATAAAATTACAATTTATTTTACTGTTCAAATGCTACAGCAAAAGTCAATATGTAAAATAAAAGCAATAACTGCTGTTTCAGTAATCTATGTTAAAATAAGGCTATAATGATGTGAAATATGTTTACAATAATATATTCTAAAATATGAAACATTTATAATATTTTCCTCAATATAAGTAAATAAAAATTATGAAATTTCTTAGTATGTTTTGCATTTTATCGAAACAGAAATTAATCTGAGGAAGTATGATTTTCTTCCGAATCAAAGTGAGAAATACCATACTTATAAAATTATTTGAAAGTTTTTTTTTTGTTTACCTTGAACAATTTCTTCAAGAATACTTTACTACTTTACACATCTTTTTAACATTTAAAATTTTTTTTTTTATATAATTATTTGCATTACAATCAAATACATTCAATATAAATTCCCTTCTTTCACTCACTTCCCACAAAGTGATGAATATAATGAAATTCATTAACAAAGTATCAAAGTACATTTAAAATCAATTAATTTATTTCATTCACTTGTCTCAAAGCGATGAAGATTTTATTCATTAAATTATTAACAAAATATCAAAGTGCATTAAAGATCAATTAATTTATTTCATTCACTTGTCTCAAAGTGATGAAGATTTTATAAATCAAATACATTACAAAATATCAAAGTACATTATAGTCAATTTATTTGTTTCATTCACTTCAGTGATGAAAGTTTTGTTTATCAATTCATTTACAAAATATCAAAGTACATTAAAAATGTATTAAATCATTACATTCACTTGCCTCAAAGTGATGAATATTTTATTCATTAATTCATGTTCACAATATCAAAGTATATTAAAGATCAGTTAATTTATTTCATTTCAAATTTATAAATGTCGAATATATTCAATAATTTTATTTTGCAAGTATATAATACATTAAAGATAAAATAATTTGTTCCTTTCACCCACCTCAAAGTGATAAGGTTTTTTTTTATATTAAATAATTTTCCATATCCCTCAATTTGGAAAACATTTTATTTTTACATATTAATAAATATTTAGGTATATATTTTTAATTTAATATCCCTCAAAAGAAAATTTAATTTTTTTTTAAATAATTTTTCCTTTCACTTCCCTCAAGGTGATAAGGTTTTTATATTGTATCATTTTCCGATTATTTTTCCTTTCACTTCCCTCAAGGTGATAAGGTTTTTATTATTATTATTTTTATTTCATGCATGCATTAGTATATACTTCATTGCCTTTACTCAAACACAAATCCATTGCGAAGCAATGTACAAAAGGCATTAAGAATCAGCCATTCTTCGAATAGCCTACAACATCACAAATCGGCTTCCATAGCCTACAACATCACAAATCGGCTTCCATAGCCTACAACATCACAAATCGGCTTCCATAGCCTACATTAACAAATCAGCCATTCTTCGAATAGCCTACAACATCACAAATCGGTCTGTACAGCCTACATCACTCCATGGACGAATCAAATCCACTGTACCAATTTACAGTGTACATACTACATAGATTGGGTATACGAAGAAAATGAAAGTCAAGACATTCGACTGCGTTGGTAGTTGCAATAAGATGTAAATGAAAATGATGAATTTTCACATGAATTGACTGTGTCAGAACACAGTGAGTGAGTATAGGTACCTATATGATGATGAAAAATTCTAAACAACTCAACTACCATTGCAAGTAGAATACAAAGGATGAACCAAATCATCAATTCAAAACTGTGCCAAAATCACAGTTTACACAAGAATAAGTATACCAATCTATTCGTCCCGTCTTGCCACCTTGTGAAATAAATAAATATTTATTTCACCAAATCCATCGCACTACCTCGCGATGTACATTGCAAGACATCAAATCGACCACAGTAATTGTGATCTACAATTAATTCAAGCATAAAGATGTTAAGGTTGCTTGATATTGGGTAGACAATTTTTGAACACGTGTACTTCACGATTTATAGTATGTTAAGTAAATATTTTTTTTAACATTATAATCATTTACATGATCAGTAGGGTAAAATTTAATTATTAGATGGCAATTTAACTTTTGGAAAATATTTATGTAATATTATTATAATTCACTTTCCCTTACAAATAATACAATAACCTTATTTTTATTAAAATGATGTTGCAAAATGCGATGACTAATAATAATATTATCGCAATTCCTTACTATTCCAGTATTCAGGTAGATTTTATTATTTTTGTGGACAATATTTTTGATATTATCTACCTTATATGTTATACAATTATTAACCTTTTGTCAACAAGGGACGCCACAAGACATGTATCCATTAAGGTTGTAACACAATGGATTAGGGATACATTTTGTGACAATTATTATTTTTATATTCAACCATTATATAGAGTTAAGTTTACGCACATCTGCTTCAAAAGATTTTTTTTTATATAAGTATATATATTTATATAATATGTCACATCGAAAGGTAAAAATATTATGTTGAGGATCAAATTTTATCAAAAGATAATTTTTATTAATATTTTGGTTTTCACATTTATTAGATAAATTTTTGTATATTGTTTTTTTGTATATTAAAATTATTTATTATAAGTACGTTTATCATATTTCTTGATTAAATTACTTTTCCTTAATTTATTCTCAAGTTTTCTTTCTGTTTTGTTTCTCAAAATGTAACAATAATTTCTAGTGTGACCTAATTTTGTACAATAATTGCACGTAATATTTAATTTACAATTCTTTCGTTTTATGAACATCACGTTATTTGATTTGGAAGTATTATTTATTCTATTTTTAGTAACATTTTTACTTATTGAAGTATCAGTTTTAGGTTCCAACTGAGAACTTCCATGAATATTTTGAATTTTAATTTCATTTTCATATTTTTTGCAAAACATTGAAGCTTCTGTATATGAATTAGGTTCTTTAATCATCAATAAATTTCTAAACTGTGGCAATACTCCACTCACAAAACTACGAAAACAAATAATATCCTTCATTTTTATCATACCGGGTATTAATTTTGAATCAGGGAATTCATTACGAATTGAACGCAAAAATTCATTTTCCAATATTTCTAAACGAAAAGTAAATTCGGTTTTGCTTTCGTTTGGTAATTGGTTTAATAATTGTGCTTCTAAAATAAGTACATCTAAAGATTTTACTGGTGAAATATACAGTGTAAGTATATTTTTCAGACAACTCCATGAAGGAATTTCACTAATTGAGATTAAGGTTTTGACCTTGCCTGTAATCTGTTTCTTCACATAAGACAATAGAATAGGATATTGTTCTTCATTTGCAAATTCAAATGCAGCATCTGCATTAGCTATGAATTCATTTAAACCATGACGCGATCCGTCATATTTCTCAATCCATTTAAATAATGTTGAAAGACTATACATTTTTCGACTAGTTTCTTCACTAATCATTTCAGAATCATCTGAGTACGAAGAATTGTTTTCACTCATGTTGGTATTTTGATTTTAATATTTGACAATAAGATTAGTTATTTAATTTTAGAAGTTCGTCCAACAAATTTTTAATATAAATACTTTCACTAATATATTAGACGATAAATAAGGAAATATTATTTTTTATATCCCTTAAATAAGATTTAAATTGTAGCAGGTAATGAACTAAGCATTATTTTAAATACACAATAGAAGATTTTAAGCGATGCTACAATAATTCATATAATAATTTAATTCATACAATAACACAAGCTTAGCAGTAAAATTTTCAATCTTATTTTATTACAAAAAATATAGTAATATTATAGTTCAGATCAATAGTAAGCTCGATTAAGATATTTTAGATTAGAATTGCGTAAGTTTTTATAAGTATAGTTTTTATTCGTGTTTGTATTATTTTTACAAATTTATTCCAAACACTCTAAATCAGAATTTGGAGTAGGAGCAATAATATAATATTTTAAATATTCCGTAGATACAGGGAATATACACCCTAACAATTTAATCTGCACGAATCAATAGTTGCAGTTATTATAAGTTCATAATTAACATTATTATTTGCAACACCAATATAAGATTCAAGAAAATTCGACAATAATTTTTGTAATACTTAATTAACAAAGTGGGAATGAAATGCCATCAATAACACAAGTAGGGGATGTAACCCTTAAATTAAAATAAAAATAGTATTTTTAGAAGTACACGGTTTAAATATCCATATAGTAATTTCAACAATTCAAAATACAATTAGTATATTTTCAATATTTTTTTTTTTTTAGAATATATATTTTATTGATTGAATTTTGAATTTCTTTTTATACGAGTTTCCCTTTATCAGGAGAGTCCGTTTACTCAAATAATTTTTTAAAGAGGGTATATTTTTTATACGTGTTTCCCTTCATCAGGAGAGTCCGTTTACTCAAATAATTTTTTAAAGAGGGTATATTTTTTATACGTGTTTCCCTTCATCAGGAGAGTCCGTTTACTCAAATAATTTTTTAAAGATGGTATATTTTTTATACGTGTTTCCCTTCATCAGGAGAGTCCGTTTACTCAAATAATTTTTTAAAGAGGGTATATTTTTTATACGTGTTTCCCTTCATCAGGAGAGTCCGTTTACTCAAATAATTTTTTAAAGAGGGTATATTTTTTATACGTGTTTCCCTTTATCAGGAGAGTCCGTTTACTCAAATAATTTTTTAAAGAGGGTATATTTTTTATACGTGTTTCCCTTTATCAGGAGAGTCCGTTTACTCAAATAATTTTTTAAAGAGGGTATATTTTTTATACGTGTTTCCCTTTGTCAGGAGAGTCCGTTTACTCAAATAATTTTTTAAAGAGGGTATAATTTTTATACGTGTTTCCCTTTATCAGGTGAGTCCGTTTACTCATAATTTTTTTTTAAAGAGGGTATATTTTTTAATTTAGTTTCAATACAACTTTCATAAATAAGAGGTGTAATTACTCAATTTTATATTGACAGGGAATTCTTACCCATAAAATAAATAAATACGTAACACTTTATTTTAAAATTGAGAGGGAGTTTCACCCATATAATAAAAAATTACGAGGGATAAATACTTGACTTTATATCAAAAGAGAATTTCACTCATATTTTAAAATTATAAAATTAATTCAATTTATATTTTTAGAGAAAGCTGGGAATGTAACCCATACAAAAATATGAAATTAATGAGGTGTGAAACAAAATCTTACAATGTAATATACAAATTTAAATTAACATATAATTGACGTACCCAAATTTTGCTCTTTTTCTGCGATGGTCTAGAGATGGCATCGAAGGTAATGGAGTCGTGTAACTTCAGCTTTGCGTACTGACTTTTCCGGAAAAGTTCTCCGCCTGGCGTCGGCACATACACGTACTTCCGTTTCCTATAGAAGATGATCATAGCATGGTCGCCTGCCTTGTCTGAAGTGGATGTAGACTTCTACCAAGTAAAAGACTTCCCAGAACCGGTCGACTATGACGATGATAATCAGCCTCTATGATGACACGCTCCTTGTATGTGATGGACTTGTATCTGCACCTTCCTTGGACGTCTCCGTAGAATTTACAGTTTTTTGTGAGTCTTCCTCTGCTTAAACCAACTGGACCGTCTCGACTACACGGCTTTCAATCTTGCGTCGCGCTGGATGTTAGAGAGTAGCGTAAAACGTAAATCGGCGAATTACTGCAGATAATCGGCGATGTTTATTAACACGATTATAGAATGATAACACGTTGAAGGTAGCTTGAACGTAGAGAGATATCGCGCACAGCTGCCACCAGATTTTTATGTTATAGATTTTACTTGTCCCGTCACACACAAATGTTTTTAAATTAATTAAAACAATTGAAATGTCTAAAAGTAATTTAATTATTTAGAAAAAGGTACAAATTAAGGTGTTGTCAGTTATGTTGTTAAGTTACGTTATTATAAGACTACATTTTAATATATTTATGTGAGATAAGGACGACTGTCCTTCATCTCCGAGTATCTGAATAGATCTGTTGCTGTTACCTGGTCCACAGCATAATATAATGTTAATAATAGAGGGGTGGACCTAGCTGAATAATAATAAATCGAGGGTAGAAATCAATAAAATACAATAATTTATTGATAGGTACATGCCTCTTTGGGAATAACACAAACATATTGTGTATTTTGCATTATCTCAGAGAGATCTGCAGTTGAGAATAATAGACCTACTAAAGTCAATGCATTTGGATACAATCCCAGGAACTATTATGATCCTTGATCAATAAAGATAACGATTTTTAGAGTGTGATGTGGGTATATTGCGACATCACAGCTGTCCTGTGGTAATGTAATAAATTAGATTATAATTACCTATTCATTGGTTGATAAAAGTAGTTGGGGTCCAGCCTATAACACTTGTGAGAGATGCCGTGATGGTATAGATAGATAGAGTGGGATAGTCAGTAAACCAACTGTATGTAATAACCTTGTGAGAGATGCCGTGATGGTATAGATAGATAGAGTGGGAAAGTCAGTAAACCAACTGTATTTAATAAACTTGTGGGAGATGCCGTGATGGTATAGATAGATAGAGTGGGATAGTCAGTAAACCAACCATATGTAATAACCTTGTGGGAGATGCCGTGATGGTATAGATAGATAGAGTGGGATAGTCAGTAAACCAACTGTGTGTAATAAACTTGTGGGAGATGCCGTGATGGTATAGATAGATAGAATGGGATATTCAGTAGACCAACTGTATGTAATAATCTTGAAACTTGTGGGAGATGTCGTGATGGTATAGATAGATTTTAGTTCAATATTTACTATTCGGCCAATACCGGATAGTTACTATGGAATATGCATACCGATCTTTGGTATTAATTGTGTTATTTACAATTGACAATTAAGTTAATTGTAAATAACACAATTAATTTTTCAATTGCAATTAAATCAATTGTAAAAGCACAATTAATGGATTTAATTGCAATTAACTTTAACTGCAGCTCGCTACAATTAAATCAATTGCAATTGATTTAATTGCAATTGATTTAACTGCAATTGAAAATTTAATTGTTTGGGCCTACAATTGAAAAATCAATTGAATAACGCCCAACACTGCCCACTACCCAGCTACATAATAATATTTAACAACGGGATTTCCAAATTTCTAAGTAGATCTCCTATGTTGTATGTAAACATCGTAAATGTATTGTATTTCAATATGTACCTATCTACAGCTGTTTTGAGTATGTACTAGGTACCTGCTACCTATGTATATCCTCTGGCTCATAGCGTGATCGATGTACATTATGTACTTCCGTGTTGTTCATGGGCGTCTCGTCATGTACCTATACCTACTCGAAATATTTTGTGTTTTAATATTTTTATTTTCCATTCCAAATAAATAAATATTTTATATCCGAACTTTTATACACGTTTTAAATACAAATTTGGACAAAAATATTTTTCCCATTTTTTAACATTTATAGTGAACTTTTAGTAACGTGTGTGAAGTGAAGCATTAAAATTATGTATTTTTAAATATTCGACTGTGTTTTAGGTACGTATTTATATTTGTGTATTGTTTAGGTAGGTACATACATATTTAGATTTACATGTGTGTGTAATTTAATTATGTCAAAAACTGTAAGTTTCATCAATATTTTGTTACCTTCATTGTGCAAAATGCAAGGATTGGACAAAAACGTGGTATGTGATAGAAGCTTTACATTTATGATAAACCACGATACGCCCATGACATCTTTATTACGTATGTTTTACTACAAACTATTCCATTCTTGTACAAAGGGTCGCCTGTTTATTTGTAATGCGTATAAGAGTAGTAGAAATTGTTAGCCCTTTCCATGCGGCTCTTTCGTCAGCCTTACAAATGTTTTTTTTTTGTTTGAACGCGCGAAATTTAAAAAAACCCAAGTCCAAATCAGCTGTTTCTATTACGTATGGTACCTATGGCTATAATATATATTATATACTGCGTATATCAAAATTATTTCGAAAATTTCGATTTATCGGGGTTTTCGCTAATTCGAAATCAGATTTTCGAGGTCCCTTGGATTTCGAAATAACGAGGTTTTACTGTAGTTGCCGAATATTTGTTGCATCTCTAATGATAATATGTACAATACAATTTCTTTCACTTGGCACTATGTTGAAGATTTTTTTAAAGTTATATTTGGGTTTTGTTAATACACCTTTACAACCCAGATATAACCTTTAACACCTTCCACAGTATTCTAGAAGTGTTAATATTATTGTGTTGTGAAAGGGGAGTGTGCCGGCACCTGGGATAGAATCGCAGACCCCTTGTTATATTTCAACAGTTAAAGAAAAAAGTATGACTAAATATTTTTTTGGAATATGGATGACCCCATGTAGCTAGGTTTTTGTTATATAAATTGTTCTCATACCTGGAAGTTCATCTAAATGTACTGGTTCTCTAAATGGTATAGAATCAGAATCAGCAAACAATCCATCCAATATCCTATTACACTTAACAACCCAATTGGTTGACAATGACAACTTGCCATTTGACATGCTCTGAAATTGTTCAAACAAAAACACATATAGACTGTGTACACATAAATATATAAACTTGGTAAGAAGCTGTCTGTCTCCCTAGCAAATAATTACAAAAACTACTTCACCTGCTTAGAAAGAGGCTCATCCGAGTCTGAAGACTGGTAAGTGTTGACTAGTTCATGGTAGGCAGATTGTACATCAATATCATAAGGATTACTGAAAAGAGTCGCATAACATATTGATATTATTTTATTTTAACTTATATTTTAAAAATATAATAATTGATACATAGTTAATCTAAAATAATATCAATATGTTAGAAATTATTTATAATATGTGATGATGAGAGAACATAATTATATAACTATTTTACTTCCTACTTGCTACCAGAGTCATAATGCCATAAGTGTATGTGGTGGTACCTTATTATTTGAAGACAAAGGTCTGTTATAATTCTAGATTTTTTCACAATGGGTGAGTGAGCTTCATTGAATTTCTCAGCATTTGTTGCAAGGTACCGCACGTCAAATTGAGCAGAAGTAACGCGTCTGTAGAAATGATTTTCAACACGAGCCTAAAATTGTACATAACATACTTAATGGGATGCATGCATATTTGTAGGTAACATAAAGAATGGCTTACTTAATGGGATGCATGCATATTTGTAGGTAACATAAAGAATGGCTTACTTAATGGGATGCATGCATATTTGTAGGTAACATAAAGAATGGCTTACTTAATGGGATGCATGCATATTTGTAGGTAACATAAAGAATGGCTTACTAAATGGGATGCATGGGATAGATCGCGTAAAGTGACGTAACAGCAAAACATAACTCTAATACATATATACCTTGTCGCGAAAAACTCTTCAATAATATATACAGTCAAACTCGATTATCTCGAAGTTCAAGGGACCGCAAAAAAATTCGAATTAACCAAAATTTCGAGTTATAAAAGTTTACAGTATATCCTCCAAAATATGCGTAGTTTTTATATTACTACGCATACGACCTTGGATGTATGTTGTATATCCTACATATGTAGGTACATACTAGGCATTGTCATAACATGTATATAATATTATGTATTGCATCAAAAGTAATAATAAGTACCTGCATATGTTTTAAAACATAAAAAAATATCATTCAACATTTCAGCTGCAAATTTAAAGAAACACCATTAAATATGGATGATCTTTGTTTACTATTCAATGTGTTGGGGTGTAATTAGTGGGGAAGAAAGTGAAAGTGCCGTCGATGAGTAATCTACCATTCCAGGAAAATACCTGAAAAAGATTCGTCAATCTTTATTGTCGCCTTGACTAATTTTCTAAGATATTGTGGAAGGAAAGTGATGACTCGGCAATAAATGTACTGGTACATAATGTAATTATAGTTATTCAAAATTCGAATTAAACAAGATTTTTTAACATAACATTGATGCATTTTTTAAGGGACTTGAAAAAATTTTTAATTATCCACAAATTCGAATTATAGAAATTCGAATTGTTCAAGTTTGATTATAAATATAATATACATATATAATGTAAATTTAACACATGAAACTACCATATAAAAGGCTTAGAAAAGACAACGTCACCTTATTCGCTAGTGCCCCGGACAGGACTCGAACCCGCATCCTTAAACTTGTCGCGAAGAGTGCTAAGTCCAATTAAGTTACCGGGCGACTTGCCGAAGACTCCAATATTCTCTCTTATAAAACTCAATGACAGCTTCACGCGTAGGTATTGTTCTGAGATACCTAGTATGGGTATGTTGGATACTACCAAGTATAGTTAGACAGGATTGTACCTATCATAAACTTTCTAGGAATGATTCCAGAAACATCTATTTATGTTTTATTTTTTGGTTTGCATCATTGCTGTTAACTTTGATGCTATTTTTCTCACCGAGCGGGTGAGTTGACAGGTATGTTTATCGATGTTATTTTTACAATTAATCATTTTATGAGGTCATATATGTAAATTTAACACAATACATATATATTAATATATGTATATTCAAATTCATTTATTTCCTCAAATAAGCATATAGGTACAGTTCAAAGATCCATAATATGGCAATAAAACTAATTCCACTTTGCCACCTCAATAGGCTAAAGCCTGTGTTGAGGCTGACAGTACAATCAGCGATATAATAATATTAATAAAACTTTATTGACAGAACATAGTAAAAAAAATTGTACAAACACATAATAAATAAATAAAAAAACAATTTTCTGTCAAATGGCGGACTTGTTGCAGTGCAACATCTTCCAGCCAACCAAATATATGCAAGAAACAAATTTAGACATGATAATAAACAGATTAGATACAAGGTGATAAGATACAGTCCACCAATAGACTATATAGATGAGTAGCAATATTATATACGCACCTTGATTGTAGAGAGATCTATTGGGTACTCTATAGTATATGCATACGTAGGGTATACATTCAGACATGATAATAAACAGATTAGATACAACGTGATAAGATACAGTCCACCAATAGACTATATAGATGAGTAGCAATATTATATACGCACCTTGATTGTAGAGAGATCTATTGGGTACTCTATAGTATATGCATACGTAGGGTATACATTCAGACATGATAATAAATAGATTAGATACAACGTGATAAGATACAGTCCACCAATAGACTATATAGATGAGTAGCAATATTATATACGCACCTTGATTGTAGAGAGATCTATTGGGTACTCTATAGTATATGCATACGTAGGGTATACATTCAGGTCAACAGGAGCTGCAAATGGTTCAGCCATGGCTAACATTAACACCTGCAATTTAAAAGTGTTGTAAATATACTTGCAACATTGGCATGCAATGTGGTGGCAAGTATGTGTATATATTCGTACCTGATCTAGGCCCTTTGATATCATCTCACAGGCAGCAGTGCGGCCTCTTCCTGGCCATTCTCCTTCACTAGGTTTGTAGAGCACAGCCTCAACTTCTGCCGGTAACACTATCACTGACCCACCTACTTCCAATGGAAGTCCTGCAATGAAAATAAAATAATTGTCACTCTTTTATTTCCTCCTACACACACACACACACTTAGTAACAATTATATAACACAAATTGTGAAAATGCTCATCACTTGTATCATCAATAGGTTCCAAATCCCATGGGCTCATTCGCTCGAACTCCCCGTTGTCCCAGCGTACTCGTAAACTGAGAAAATGTCCAGCCCCTATACCCTCTCCCTCCACTACGGTGCCCATCCACCAGCCATCATCTATCATGCAACGAAACCTACAAATATAACACGCACCACCACATACATTATGTTTCTTGTTAAATTGATCAAATATATACTATTTTTTTTTTATTTAACTGAATTTGAGCACAACGCGCAGATGCCATAACCAATCAGACATCTCAATTGGAAAACCACGCTTACTGAATGTGCGTTGTACTATAGATATTGGAGATTAAAAAATATTTTCAAACTAGAACATTTTATACTCATATTTTATAATTATTTGAATGTTTAAATAAGTTTAAAAAATATAATGATTTTTTTTAAAACCAATCAGATATTTTGATTGAAGAACCATATTACACATTGTACAAAACCATTTAATCAATCAAAAAGTATTTAGACTAATTTAGTCATTTCACCAAGTCTGTGTGATCTCCACCTCACATTTTTGTAATATTTTTCAAGATCGTATGTTTAAGTTGTAAATATCCCTTCTGTCTGTCTATCTCGATTGCATGTTGAGTTACATTAATGTTTATTTTATTACTGGTAGCCCTGACTGAAATTAGTATGATAAATGCACTTGTCAATATCAGCACCTGTCTCCAGGTTTCCAATTCCTTTCCACGGCTGTTTGGTATGTTTGTTTGAGTACTAAGAAGTCCAGAACATCAGGCATATCGTGATATCTAACAGTGAAGTGACGTCCACCTTCAACTGCTAACTTAAGGCACACCAAGCGAGGAGGTCTGATCATGTATTTAATCCCCACCACTTTTACACTTTCACATTCCTGCAATCATTTTACAAGTAGGTAGGTATATGAAACTTTCTCAACCTTGCATATGTATGCATAAAAACACATTTCCATACATAACAAATGGTACGCACACTAAGTTGAAATCTCTCCCAAGGCTTATCCCTCGATGAGACCTTGTAAACATCTTTTTCTGAGACTGCTTCTACATATTTACAATGACCCTAAAATAAATGTTGTATGTGAGATTTTACTTATTTACTTGCTGCAAAGATCCAATTGAATTTGTAATTTAAAATAAATATGTTTACCTGTTTAAAATACATGCACTCATCACCCATTTGTGGATGATAGGGTGCCTTACGAGGTTGTACAGCACACAACCAGTCAGATGGTCTGTAAGCCTCAGGGATGTGGGGTGCATGCCCATCTAATGTACAACTAACATTTTGTACTTCTTTTCTGTTTTCAGCCTTGGATGTTGTAGGAACAACATTAGCTGCTTTCCGACCTAACGGTGGATGAGGACTATACCTGAAATGGAAATATATTTCCATTTTATCTAATATACGGCTAATGCCTGTAAAAAAAATCTTTATTTTAACATACCTCTGCCTAGCAACTGGCTTTCTCTTTGACCGTTTGGGAGGCTGCAAAGGAACTCCGGGATGATCCGCCACCCAGTCGGAGTACTCCGAGGAGCTACCAAAATAACAAGTACATATTATTGGCTATTTGTTAAGCTTACAACATAAGTAACAAAGGGAACAAACACATGGAGGATTCAGTGAGTCATATTGTGTCTGTACATGGCACCCACAGTCACTGATCCAAATAATATAGTTTTACATTTTCTTACTGACCTTAATAATAATAATATGACTATTTATATAGCACCCCACTGTGATAATATCACTTCAAGGGCACATTACATATTATTTAGGATCAACATCCACGTCTATTTTAAAATTACATACTATCTATTAAAGTTTGTCATCAGAAAGATAAAAAATCATAATAATAAAATAATTGAAATACAAACATGTAATAAAAATACTACATACCTTGAGGCATCTTCTTGCGAAAAATGTTCTTCGCTGGATGAAGAGTTAGAAGATGAATTAGAGATTCTATAATCAGGCGAGGCTGTGAGTCGCACTGACGAATCAGAATCTGACTCTTGAGAAGAAGCATCCTCAGGTGGATCCTGCAAGACAACATTTATTTATATATGTATATATATGATGTATTTTTCGATAGGTATGAACCAAATCACAATCTATGCATCACTTGCAGGGTAGAGAAGAGAGTATTAGGTGTTCCGATGCTTACGAATCGGCTTTGGCTGGCTTAAGCGCTTTATACCATGGCAACGTTCATCAATTCCACCTTTTTCTCCCTTATGCTTCTCTCATATCAATCTTTTCAGAGCGGGTGACTGCATTCATCGCTGAAAAGCGACTTCATCCAACCAACCGCACCTACTGGGATTCGAACCCATCACCTCTGTATTACGAGTCAAGTACTCGAACCATTAGGCTACAGGGGTGTGTGGGTAACCTGAGATTTTTTGTAATTATTAGCTGCAAATTCACATTTACCGCGACTCCATCGCCACCTATCGATATTGTTTGCAACTGCTAAGCCATTGGTTCGTCACTAGGATCCGACCTTGTGAACTTTGAACCTGCTATCCAACATTAATTGTCGTTGTTGCTTTTACCAGAGAGTATTATGCGAAGTGATTTTTTATTCGTATAACATGGAATTTTTACACCTACGAAAGTGTTGATATGATGTATTTTTCGATAGGTATGAACCAAATCACAATCTATGCATCACTTGCAGGGT